>JAJLZE010000026.1:0-124960 GCA_030571955.1 Yamadazyma phyllophila | reverse complement strand
CATACTCATACTCATACTCATACTCATACTCATACTCATACTCATACTCATACTCAGCTATACTTCTAAGACTAATGCTCATACCTCTATACTACTATATCAATGTTTATACAAACACTCATACTAATACTCATTCAAACACTCATGCTAAAACTCATAGTAATACTCATAGTAATACTCAGACTTATGCTTATATTACTACTCATACTAATACCCATACTAATACTTATAATACTACATGCACTAATACTACCATGCAAATACGTATACTGCTCTACTACACTTTACGTACCCACATTAATCTCTACCACAAATCTCTCGCCGTGTCGTCGAAATTACCCATCGACTTGCTGATCTCATCCAAATTAACCTTGACCTCATTAACATAGTTATTCATATCATCGAAATTCTGCTTCTTATATATCACATTCAGATGCTCCTGCTTCTTGGAAAAGAAATCCTTGAACTTGTCCTGCCTGTTTCTACGAGTTCCTTCTTCCATTTCACTCTCATCGTTAGCTTCCGTCAGAGTCGCATGGTCGCCTCTCTTTACTCTCTGTTTCAGCCGTTCAAACGTCCCTACGTTCTTAAACTGTTGATTAGCCATAACTTCGATCAACTTCTCTTGCAGCTGTTTGAGTTTGTTCAATTCATCGTTGAACTTATCGTTGAAAAAAGACCCTTTGTCTCGTACTTGGTCAGACATGTTCTTCACGTCGTCTAAGACATCGATTTGGGTCCAGAGCTTGTCGGAGTACGTTACGCTTGGCTTACTGCTGGGTATTCTATCGAGCGTTCGAAGACTATGATTATCGTATCCTTCAGTGAAGTTTGTGTGGGCATTAGTGTTGGTAGACGTACGAGATAATCGTAGCGAGCTGTTGGTACGGTGGAACACCGGGAGTGGTCCTGACACCGGGGTTTGCCCTGTTGAGGAAGGTCGTTTGGACATGATATGTGTTGATGTTCTTCCGTTAAAGACTGGGTGTTATGAAGATCCTGAGTATCTAAACGGTTTATTAGAGTTTGAAATTAACATTTCGCGACAATGAACTCAATAGGCATACAGAAGGCAGGGTCCTTCAACGCCCCCCAACAGCGGTGGAAAAAACTCCTATACCTCAAACAACCATACCCAGACAACTACACCGACCTGTCGTTTCTAGCCCAGCTAAGACGCAATGAAAAAGTCACCATTGTCCCTTATTCCAAGCTTGTCAAAGACTTCTCGCTCATTGTATTCCACGTTAATAACTTGGCCCTAGTGATGCTTCTATTTGCCAGAATCTACCACTTCCACCTCGACCCGTTTGTTCCCACACTTCTCTGTACGGTTGCGTCGCTCGGAGGTCTAATTTTGTGGCAATTAAAACTCAACCCACAAGACTCAAACTCCATTTCAATCAAACGGTTCGTGTTGATCGTATTTGTGCTATTGATCTTATCGCCCGTGTTGAAGTCCTTAACGAGATCCACCGCCTCAGACTCCATCTGGTCCATCTCCTTCTTGCTAACATTCACCAACTTGATCTTCCATGACTACGCCATTGACCCAAACATCTTGCAATATAAACCAATTGTATCAACCAACATCTCGCTTTCCAACGCATTGGTTTTGGCATCACGGCTCTCATCTACATATCACGTGTTCTGCTTTATCTTCATGGCCATACAGATCAACATTCTACTACCACTATTTGACTTTTCACTACGCAAAGTGTCCCCATCTCAATCCCCACACCTCGTGATATTTGGCCTGTTGATCGTGTTGGTCTACGTGTTATTCTACCAATTATGTGACTTGAAACTCACCCTTTTCTGGCTTGCAACTCAGGTGTTTATAACGTTCATTCTTCCCGGATACTTCATCTTTTTGCAGCGGTACAAGAATGAAATCCTGGGTCCTTGGGACATCGCTCGGCCTGTAATCAGATCACAGAATAAGTGAAGAACACACACAAAATACAACCGAGGTTCCCGAACTATCACGAAGTTTCCCGAACTACCATCGTGGTTTCTGCCCCAGTAAAATTGCATAATCTGTATACTAGTAATATAAGTTAATATCGTGTCTCCACCATTATCACCAACCGTTCGCACTTTTATTTATTTCCTGAAAATTCACTGTACTAGATAATCCATACAATCGGTGTTGATGTCGGACGGAAACGCATCAAACTCGGCACAACAGGACGGGGCTGCTGCCTCTGCAAGCGCAGCCGCCAACCAGCTTGCCCCTACGCAACCGGTGACCCGTTCCCAAACAGCAGCTCAACAACAAGCTCAGCGTGGAAACCAACAACCTCAATACTCTCAGGCTGACCTCAATCGTATTGTTTTGGAGTATCTTAATAAGAAAGGATACCACAGAACCGAGTCGATGCTCAGGCTCGAGAGCTCCAACTCTCCGAGCCCAAGTGTTCCTTTACCCACTCCATCTAATACGTCTTTAGCGTACTCTGATGAATTGGGTAAAAAAGATAAGGATCGCGCCAACCGTGAGATGAAAGATTTGAGAGACAAACAGGCAAGAATTGAGCGTGAGTTGAGGGAATCAAAAGATAGAGAGTTCAGGTTATCCAAGGAAAAAGAATTGAGAGAATTGAAGGAATATGAAGAAAAGAAAAAGAGAGAAAATGACCCCGAAATCTATCAAATCTGTTACAATACTTTAAGAAAATGGGTCGAGGCTTCGTTGGATTTATATAAACCCGAGTTGTCCAAATTGTTGTATCCAATTTTTATCCATTGTTATTTGGAGTTGGTATACAAGAAATACAGTGACTATGCTAAAGAGTTCTTTGACAAGTTCAAAGGAGACCATGAGATTTTACACGGAGATGAAATCAAGCAATTGGGTGGCCTTTCTTTACAAGAACACTTAAATGAAAATGAATTGGCCCAAAAATTCAGACAACACAAATATAAAATCATCATTTCAAAGACTTCCATTAACTTGTTGTTATACTTCTTACATGAGAATGAAGCAGTTGGAGGAGCCATTTTGATTAGAATTATCAATCAATACTTGAACCCGATAATAAAGATCACTCAACCTGATAAATTGGAATTAGAAGGTGAAGCCAACCCTGAAGAAGGAATTGTGTTGAATGATGAAGTAAATGAGGTGGATAAGTTTAATGAGCAACCAGTCACTTTAGGTAAGTATCCTTTGGACTCAGACACTCAACAAGAAGTTGAAGCCGAGCTTAAACTAAAGGATGGGAAGTTGGATCCAGTCAACGGCAAGACGTTAGTCGAAGAATTTCAATCTATGAACGAGCCCGAAGATGATTCTCCAAGCAAAGATAGTCTTCCTTTACCCATGAAGGATGCCACTTATATCAAAAAATTAATCATGGAAGTTGAAGACTCCAGAAGCAAAATCAAACTTAACGATATTCAACCAGCTAGCCCTTCAGCATGTATGTACACATTCCACAACAGCAACAACGAGTTGACGTCTTTGGAATTTAATAACGACTCGACTATTGTGGCCGGTGGGTTCCAAGACAGTTACATCAAATTATGGAGTATTAATGGTGAACCATTAAATTCAGTGTTCAAGAGGGATAGACTAAATAACGAAAACTCCCGTAAACTTATAGGCCACAGTGGGCCAGTTTACTCGACATCTTTCTCCCCAGATAACAGATTTCTTATCAGTGGAAGTGAAGATAAAACCGTCCGTTTATGGTCGTTGGATACCTATACTGGTTTAGTTTCCTATAAAGGACACAACCAACCTGTTTGGGACGTCAAGTTTTCTCCATTAGGACACTATTTTGCAACTGCTTCTCATGACCAAACCGCCCGTTTATGGGCCACCGACCACATATATCCATTAAGGATATTTGCCGGGCACATCAACGATGTTGACTGCGTGGAATTCCATCCTAATTCCAACTATGTGTTCACCGGATCATCAGATAAGACGTGTCGTATGTGGGACGTTCAATCTGGTAACCCTGTGAGGGTATTCATGGGCCATACGGGACCAATCAATACGATGGCAGTGTCGCCCGATGGTAGATGGTTGGCATCTGCAGGTGAAGATAGTGTGATTAATATCTGGGATATCGGATCGGGACGTAGATTGAAGACCATGAGAGGACATGGCCGGTCATCTATTTACTCGCTTGACTTCTCGAAAGATAACGGAGTGCTTGTAAGTGGAGGAGCAGATAATACTGTCAGAGTATGGGACATCAAAAAGAATACGAATGATGCTGGGCCTGAACCCGAAGCCTTTAGCTACGATGGAGAAGATAATTCCAACAGTAATGGATCAACCAATGGATCCACCAACAAGAATAATCAAAAGAGCTCCAAGGCCAATAAAAGAGAGATCATAGCTACAAGTGACCATATGACAGCATATTTCACCAAAAAGACACCCGTTTATAAGGTTCATTTCACCAGAAGAAATTTGTGTCTCGCAGCCGGACCATTCTTGGGGTAGATAAATATGTATAAATAGACGAATTAAGGTTACCGTGCAGTTTTGCCGTGATATAACACAATGATGAGCAGGTGAAATTTTGTATTGATTGAAACCTACGAGGCCATTGACGTGGATTAATTGCTCTTAACAAGGAGAAATTAGCAAGTTCAACCTTATTGAAAACATATGAAACATTGTTAAGGGGTTTGCCCCCCGCTTTCTTACCAAGTGCACGGGCATGGGCTATTATGCCACAGCCTCGAGATTTTAAAGTTAATGCGTCAAATTTTTATGACAGTTCATGAGCATTGAAAATTTGGGGTAATGCATCGCACGACCATTTATTGCTTGTGCATGTTTATCCGCAATAGGTAATTTAATTTGACTATATAAATAGTGTAAACCGCCCAAACTTTTTGTATTGTTTTAAGTTTTTTAAATCAAAGTTTGTAAATGAAGTCTTCTAGTGTTATTTTGGCTGTTGCCTCTATTTTTGCAGGTGTTAGAGCTGCTGATTCGGGTGAGGTGGAATTCTTAACCAACTTGGTTAATGACTACAAAAGTCACACCAAAGAATACGCTCAGTTCTTCAAGACTGCCAAGTCGATCCCAGAAGCTCTTACTTCTTTAGCCCTTGAAGTGGCTACTTATAAGGATGATTCTTACACCACCTTATTGGACGATGATGGAATCGACGTCGACTCCTTGTCTTCTTATGCTACCAACTTGGAATGGTACTCGTCAAGACTTGCAAACGCTGGATCTGATTCCGACTCTTCTGATTCCAAGTCTGATTCCAAATCTTCAAGCTCGTCTTCTTCGGGCTCTTCCAGTGCTGCCGAATCGTCCGACGATGGGGCTATTGGATTGGTGGCTCCAGTGGGTGCTGTTTTAGGTGCCGTGGCTGTTGCATTATTGTAATGATTAGACTGTTTAACTTAATACCATAACTTAATGTTTGGCGGTGATAAAGAGTAGAACGCATTCAAGGTCCCATAGAAAGTTATCAAAACAATCGATGGGGATGTTGTTTAGTAGATGGGTTTCGGAGTTGTTCAACACTTGATAAGCAGTGTGGATGTGGTGGATCACCAAAAGCACGTTCTTATTAAGTAGTCGTATACCTTGCTCAAACGGTTCGTTCACCACCGTATCGTTGACTTTCTTCGTAAGATTGGTGCTGTAGTATAACGGATAGATATACCCTTTGAAGTCACTGATCGAAAGACGGCTGCCCTTGTATTGCATGGGATAGTATACCTGCACGTTTGTGACGGTGATCAATGCGTTGAGGATCTGATACACGTAGACGATCCCGGTGTTGATTTGGGCAATTTGCGTCGTATGGTCGGCCGGCAACTCGTACTGACTTCCTAAATCAACTCTTTCCAGGTATAGTGTTTGAAGCATTTGCTTGATACTCGAAGGAAACTCAAGTCCTAATACGTTCAAGTTGTACAAATTATCGTTTCTGTCAATAGGAAACACCTGGTTAATCACGGTACCAAACTCATTGAAATATCGCTTGATCGAGTCGTAAATGGTCTCAAGACTATCTTTATACCCTGGGATCTGATTGTTGACAAACTCGATTTCACTCTCTGTATTCCGTGCAAGATCTTGCTCGTTATCTTCACCTGCTTGACGGATCAGGTTTATCTTGATCTTGAGATTCATGATCTCAGATAGTATGGCATCGTTGGTGCTGCTTTGCTTCTTGATGGCCTTCGAAAGATCAAGCACTAGTTTGTGTAATCTCTGGGTTTCGCTAACGAGTTTCTCTCCTCCAAGAGTATCTTTATTCGAAATGATGGTATCGATATTCTTCGATATGGCAGATTTGGATGCTTGTAGTTCCTTAATAGATTTATCGAGGTTATTGATCGATCTTATCACGTCAAAACTGTATGATGGAGTTTGGTGATTGGGGAGTTTCAAAGGATCGTCATCGATATATTCAGGATGAAGAATACTATCATGAGAGGCATAAAGACCGTCACCAAGACCGAATAAAACGGTGTTTTCCTTGAACAAGTCCTCGTGGTCTTGCTTTATATGGACCAACTTTCGAAGATCAACATGCCATCTCAATGCTAGTTCCCATTTCTGACCCCTGGAGAGCCATACCTTAACTATGATATCACACCGATTTAAACAAGGTAAACAGACTTGGTTGAAATAGGGGTTCATATTACATCGTACTACTTCACTCACATATAGAAGCGCTTCCGAGTCCGGGTGGTGAAGAGTGAAACAGCTGTCCACCATGTGTTCGTTGTAGAACTGGAGGAGTTTGGAGGCATCATTTGTATCGTTTAATTCAAGTATGGTATTACGCCTTTTCTTGTCGTCATTGGCGGTCCGTACACGGGCAGCAGCTTGTGCATACACGTGACCGTCCTCTTTGCCTCGTAAAGTAAGGTTTTTCAATATCACCGCTCGGATATTTCGAACCTTACCGTAGTTTAGCATCAAAGCCATTATCGCCAAATCTCACTATTGCGATTTTTCCATTCCATCTATGGTCAACTATATTGTATGTTTAGCACATTTCTGTGAGCTTCACGGCCCAAGCAGTATAGTTTGCACGCAGCTGTCTATCGACGGGAAAGTGGCCAAACGGTTCCCCTTACAACGAGCTTCCAAACTACAAACATGTAGCTCATGTAAATTGATCCTTCCTAAAGATGCCATCAACCTCACCACCCAGACCACCATGCGTAGCGGGAGAACAGGCTACTTTGTATCAACACAATACCCGGCCCTTCAAGACAGGTATACGGCCCTCACCAAAAGCGTCATGAAACTGCTCTCGGTAGAAACAACATCAGACCTAAACAAACCACTCTTTATCGGTGATAATTCCAATGGGTACAGCCTCACCAAGATCTTTAAAATCAAAGACCCCCATTCCCGTGGTGGAGAAAGAAAGTACGCCTTAACGGTCATATCTGATGCAGAGATAAACATCTTGAAAAACTGGCAGACAATCACCACGTATTTGACAGAGATCATAGGAACTATCCAGAGAAAAGTACAGGTCACTTCGGAGCATAAGGCGAAATTAGAGGGCAAGAACGGGTTGAACCACGAGACGTTTCTTCGGCGGCTGATGGTGAAGCCCCGGTCTTTGGTGGAGTTGACTGGCGACGATAAGATCTTTTTACGGTTGCATCTTGGGGCTATTCAGTTGGTGAAGGACATGGCGACTTGATAATGTGGAGGAGAGAGGAGAAGAGAATAGAAGAGAACAGAGGTCAGTATACCTGGTATGAACGTATACCTGGCATGAACTCGTACACAGCCATCACCATATCAAATCGCTTATCAGTATCTGAACTGTCTTTACATCACCGCGACACAACTCGCGTTTACAATGCATGCTCTACCGCACATCTCCCGCCAATGCTCTCGACACATACGGAAGAGGGGGTGGATATACGTGTTGGTGTGGCTAGTGTCACTCTCGTATAGGTACGCCGGCGGTGGCCACAGCCTACAGTTCACCGACGTGTCCAATTACCACCGTTCGCCTATACCTTTTCTAGACTGGGTGCAAGGTGATGATGATGAATACCCGCCGAGCCACCACGATCCCCGGGTGTCGGTGGCGGCGTGGATTCGTCTTGTCAATGAGCACTTGGAATTGGGGCTGTTGGATCTGTTGGTGATCCCCGTTGACTGGATATCTATATTCAATCTTCAGACATATAACGGTGACTGTAAGCTGTTTTTCTCCTACATTGATCTGAAGGTGCCGTCTAAGAATATTTCCCAGTACTGTCAGGACGGCAGCCGGGCCAGGATCGTTCGGCCTTTGGACGTGCTGGCGCTGGAACACAGCTTTAAAATATACTCCCATCAGTACTTGGCCCAGGCAGATATTCCTCGAAGAATTGTGTTTTTATTGGGCAATTCCACCAGTATGGTGGTGCCAACAGTCAGGGGGCTGCTCAGGCCTTCGTCAATGGATTATAAAAGTACAGTGAAAAGATTGGTGTATAATACCAAGAGGGTTAATAGAGTTACTAAAGATATAAAAAGGGATATTCCTCGTGTTGTGTCTGAAAAGATTGAGTTACAATTGCAACTGCAAGAGTTTATGATGGACTTGGATATCGTGGGATTGGGATCACAGAAAGACGGTATTTTAGAGAACGACTTTGACCATCGTCTTGCTGATTCTCTTGCTTATCAAATGTATGAAGGATTCAATGGATCCAAGTACTTCCACGAACCCAAAATGAAAGGAGCAGCTCATTTCGATTGGAGATTCTTCAAGCAGCTCAAATACTCTGACTACGAAAGAATCACCATTCTACATAAGATCACCAGAGCATGGATCTCGTTCGCCAACTCGGTAGGTATAAAGACCTGGCTAGGTCACGGTACGCTTCTTGGATGGTACTGGAACGGAATCAACCTTCCTTGGGATAACGACTTGGATGTGCAACTCACCACCCAATCACTTCTTAAGCTTGCCCGGAATTATAACCAGCTGCTTGTGGTAAACCTTGAAGATGATGCAATGGGGATGTACTTGGTGGATGTGAATACCCATATATTTGAACGAACCAAGCAAGAGAATAACGTCATAGACGCAAGACTTATTGATGTTAACACGGGGTTTTATGTGGATATAACTGCTCTCAGCTTCACCAATTCAAGCGAGACGGGTTCGTTCTCTAAGAAAGCTTTGGCTGAGTTCAACCAGGTTCTTGATGCAGAGTATATTGAAAAGAAGAATAGCCATACGGTTGATGTTGAGCAGCTCAACCAACAATTAAAGACCAGGAGAAAAGATCTTTATAACCACCAGCAACTCTACAATTGCAAAAACGATCACTTCTATACGCTTGATGATCTCCAGCCATTGGTTCCTACCCTTTTTGAAGGCAAACTAGCGTATGTTCCACATAAATATAAGGAAGTGTTGGCACGAGAGTACCCGAAAGGATTACATTACAGCATATATAACCAACATTGTTTCAATCCTATTCTCAAGCTATGGATCCCAATAAGTATATGCAATTACCACGAAACTTCAGAGTGTTCAGATGAGAATATCCAAGTTTACCACAACCTTACAAAGCATTTCACGTACATACACAAGCGAAACATGTATTATAATGGGAACGAACTTAATGAGCTCAAGTCCTGGTACGTGGACCCATGGTTGTTGAAGCGATATATGGAGATAGAGAGCTATAGCATGCCATAATGAAACCAATTGTCTGGTTTCCATTGTGTGCCCAATAGAAGAAAGTGCATCTTATAGAGCTTATACCTAATGCACGTCTATTAATGTCTATTTACAAATTAGTTAAGAACAGCACTTCTACCACCCGTGGTAAAATCAGAACCAATACGAGAAAAAGGCCACACCACCAGCACCACTTTTCCCACCACAAGGGCCTGGCTTATAGGCCCAAACGTGTTGGAGTCGATGGTGTGGAACTCGTTATCTCCCTCTACCCAATAATGGTTTCTGGGTACTCTAGCAGTAGGTTTAGGATATTTATGCTTACAACTGACGTGATCACCCCCCACGGCTATCACTCTTTTTGTAAGGATTCTTTCGGGGTCCAACGGAGACCTGAATAGGATCACGTCGCCTCGTTTCAAACTCCCTGGTTTCTTGAGGCCATATTTCTGTACGAGAGCCATATCGTTCGCAGTGGTTTCTGTACCTGGATTGAACGCAGGAGTCATACTTCGACCCGTGATGACATATGGCTGATAAACGTGTTCGGTGAACGAGTACACCACCGGGATCCAGGTGAGGGTCGCTAGCACTGTTTTTAAATGGGCCTTGAACATCAGATACTGTGACGGTGCAAAATAGCGATGTGAAATATCGATGTCTCCATGATTCGCACCTTTGAATCGCACCCGAGTTGAAAAGAATCACGCTACATCCACCTAGATTATGAGTAGTGGCCTTCTCGACCAGATCCTTCTCGATGATATAGCCAAGAGCTGTCCGCAGCAGTTCCTTCTGTTCCACCAGTGTATGTCCAAGCCGCAGAATTGTGACGTGGAACAAGCACAACTAGCAAGCTGCATCAAGACTCAGGTGCCTTCGTTCCAAAAGATCCAAGGGGTTTGTGCTGGGAAATTACAGGCATACGAGGCTTGCTTGAAGACCAGCGGTTCGAATCCAACGAGGTGTCAGGCCGACCTCGATGATTTGAGAGATTGTGCATTTGGCAGCTTGAAAAATTGAATACCTATACTAGATATCTATTTATTCAATATATTCTACTTTGTATACTTTTTAGGAAGGTTTTCAAGCTTGATGGGCGATTGAAACTTCTTTGCTAGTTCTCTTATTTCGGCAGCATGGTTATGGGATTCTTCTATTTCGTGGCCGTGGTGTAAAAGCTCGTGTTCGATATCTTCTTTATGTTTAATCAATACATCTGGGTCTTGATCTCTATGGTACTTGTTCCAGTGATGTTCTTCGTATTCGCTTTCAAAGTCAAGATGATGGCCTTGTCCGTACCCGAAATCAGGCAACTCTTTGCCCGAATTGGAGAAATCAAGCCATTCTTGGGCACTGATTACACCATCTTTGTTGGCATCTATCAACAAGAGTATCGTCGACACCACATGGTTTTTAGCTTCGGTGGTGACCTGTTCAAGGCCGTGTTCATGGCCCCCCATTCCCGAGCCGTCTCCCACGATGGTGTCACGGCCAAGCCCGTAGATGTTCAAGATATCGGCGGCTTCCCAGCCACCATTGTCGTTGAGATCATGGAGCTTGAAAAACGTCATGGCATCGTATTCCTCGATCTGGTGCTCTTCAAGCATATGCCAGTCCTGCCATCTCACTCCCTCTGGCTTGGGCTTGATGTCGTGTGCGTACGCTACGGCGAAAAGTAGTACTGCTTTGATCAATGCAAACATCGAGTTAGTTTCTACCATGATCCCGCGAAAGACATGCGAAATTTGTCTCCACATGTCAAGCTTCAATCCGAATTTACCTGTCAAGGCCAGTGAAAGCAGAGTGGGCAGAGAAAACCAGCGGTACAATCCTGAGACGGGGTCGAGGATGGTGGCTGGGTGTGTTTGTTTGAACAATGACAAGGATAAAGTGATTATGATTCTGTCGCTGGTCCATCCAGATAAATGGATCTTTCCTAAAGGTGGAATTGAATTGGACGAAGGTGATGATTTCATTATCAGTGCCGTCAGAGAGACCTGGGAGGAGTCTGGCTGTGAAGGAAGGATCACCAAGAAACTACCAGTTGTTTACGATTCAAGGGGTGAAAAGGCCCCCGTATTGCCTCAAGGGGAAGAGTTCGACCCCAAAAAGACGGTTCCAAAGACCGAGTTCCATTTCTTCGAAATGAACGTCGATACGTTACACAAGACATGGCCCGAACAACATAAGAGAAGCAGAAGATGGTGCACGTATTCTGAGGCCAAGCACGAGTTATTGAAGGCTAAGAGAATCGAGTTAGTACATGCATTAAACCTGAGTAGTATACTTAAAGATGAGGTAGACGATGCTACTGTTGATGAGTATTGAACTACTTGAACAATCCTCCCATCAAGCTGGCCAACGGGTTTTGGCCTGCGTTGGGGTTGCCAAGTGACAATTGGAAATAAAATCTTCCTAAGTACTCAACTGGTGCTGTGAGTTGATGATTATTTAAGTCTCCTTTATATGTGTTGTAGAGTTTAAGAAACTTGGACCCAGCGTCCTTCTTCTTCAAAGTAATTGCCAATAACTGGACGAAGTTTATAATCAGGTATTTTTCAAAGTAATAAATCTTGTAGCCGTCCTGAGTGATTTCTTCAAAGTCTGAGTTGTAAGTCACAAGTTTATTGATGAATCTTTCTAAACTTTGAGACAAGAAATCGATGTTCTTCAAGTATCCGTAGTTCAACACTGCTCTGGCAATGAATACTCCCGGGTCTTCTTTGGAGGATTTCGACCATTCAGAAAGGAAGTCAACGTAAGCATTTAAAGAAGTGGTATTACCCAAAATACTATGGAATTCTCCCACACTAAACACCTTATTTTTGGACTCCTCATCTAGTTTAGGGTCACTCAAGGCGTTCAAGAACTTAGTGCCGAAAATACTGTGTAAGTCACTATCACCAAACTTATTAGTTTCAGATTTGGACCAGTCTAAGGCAGTCTTTGATAAATCCGCCAAACTTGGGTCGGAGCTTGGAAGATAACTTATAAGCTCAATGAGTTTATCCTTATACTGTTTTTCTGTTGGCGCCTTGCCACTTTCTCTATAAACCTCGAGTAAGTAAACAATCAAATCACTTGAACTGGTGAACTCATTATTCTTGGATAAAATTATAGACCCTTGGTGGAGCAAGTCGATTGCTTCCTGGTACTGTTTGGCCTTGATGTATCTATTGGCGATGGTTCTTAAAGTCTGGTGTGCTTCGTAGAAGCTTCCATTATCGATCTTGGCCTGAAACCGCTGGATAGTCCTGGTTAACTTGTCGCTCATGATAGTTGAAATCGCGATTTTATTAAAGCCATACATACTAAAAATTTGAGAGTTAGGCATAGGGTGGGTGTACATAAGGCATATTGATAGTTGGGATCTCAGAATAGAGAATACCTAGAACTTACCGAACCGTTCTGGCCAAACCATTGGGTCTTTAGGAACAGATAACCCTTTCTTGACTGCAGGGATCGAAATCAAGTGTCTAATCCACTTTTCAACCCTTGGGAAATCATCGTAGCTCAATCCAATCTTTTCAAGGGTAAACGTCCATGGCAAAACAACCACGTCAGCAATCGAGATATGGTCTCCAACCAAGAAAGGACCATTTGCTTCGTTTCTCTTCAAGTACTCTTCCAACACTCCGTATAATCTCTTTGTTTCATCTCTATACCTGGTCTTACCATAGGGAATATCTTCTTCACAGAAAAAAATGAAGTGGTGGGCTTGGCCTTGCATGGGTCCTAAGCCAGCCATTTGGAAATACGTGTATTCCAACTGCTTATAGTATTCTGGGGTTTTGTACTCGTAACTGAACTTTCTTTCCTTATCATAAGTATCAGCCAAATAAGTCACAATGGCAGCACTTTCGCTGATGGTAGTACCGGTGGAGTTGTCGACTAAGGTAGGAATTCTACCGTTGGCGTTCATTTCCAAGTAAAACGGCTCCTTTTGTTGGGCGCTGTAAAGATCAATTGGAACCACGTCATACTTCAACTTGAGTAATTCTAAAAACACCGTAATCTTGTAACCGTTTGGGGTTCCAGAAGTGTATAAAGTGATATCGTCTAAAGGTTAGCAATGCACTAATAGGGGCCAATTGAGATACATACTTTTGGCCATTGTTTGAAAAGGTCTTTTTGTGAGTGAATTGAGTGGGAACAATTGTGGCAAAGACGATGGTCTTATATATTGTCGATACGAGGAGGGATGTTGCCATACACGCCTCATGGGGTTAGTAATGGCTCGGACATAGCGGTGGATGGCCAGCGGATTTGTCATTGTGGTGAAACCCATCATACAAGTAATTCACGGCTCAACAACTCTTGGGACACAATGGCTTAGCTGATAAACAGGTAAGATTATGTAACACCCCGACTGACTAATGGATCCCCCGGGGTTCACCACAACCAATCCGCACCAACGATTCGCACATACCGCCGACTGGAACCGGAGAAAATATATTTGACACCATGAAGAGCACTCAAGCGTTATTAAAGAACCTTCATTTGATCAAGTTTGTGGGTGGCCCACACAAGCACGCAAGTATGTGACGACTATCTGTGCCTGGTTTAGTTTTGCCTGTTACTAACGTTTTCTAGAAGTCCCAGTGACTGCTCATCCTATGCTGCCTAATGGATTGAGACCTTCAAGCCAGTCTCTGACCCAGTCGCTGTACCACAATTCGAACCCGGTGGAGGCCAAAGATGGCGAGTACTTTTCGAGGGCCCAGTTACCTTTGAGGTTCAGATACAAGCTTCCTAAGGCTGCTGAAGAAGAGAATATTCTTAGTGGTGGAGCAGAGATAGTGTTTTAATATACGTTATTGAGATAGTCTTGAGATAGTATTGATGTAGTAGTATTGATGTAGTAGTATTGATGTAGTAGTATTGTGAAGTTTAGCATGAGCTTGATACTTTTGTGGGATCATAACTGTGAGTTGGTGTTCTGATACGGTACTCAACCGTGCTATTCACAGTTCTCAATTCTCACTATTTTGTATTTCTCATTCTCACTCACCTTTGCCACTCAACATGAACCACGATCCATTTCAATGGGGCAGACCAGACGACGCCACGTATGGCGCCTACAACACGGCCATTGCCAAGGCCAATAACACCGGCAGCGACTTCCCTAAAATGAACACCCAGAGCCCAATCATCACCGGAACCTCAGTGTTGGGTATCAAATATAAAGACGGTGTGATCATGGCCGCCGATAATTTGGGTTCTTACGGATCGCTTTTAAGATTTCAAGGCATTGAGAGATTGATCAAAGTCGGTAAAGAAACCGTGGTGGGCGTATCTGGAGACATCTCTGATTTCCAACAAATTGAACGTATTTTAGATGAGTTAGAAACCGATGAAGAAGTGTATGATAATGGTGGCGACAACAACTTGAGAGCTCCTCACGTGCACGAGTTCTTGAGTAAAGTGATGTATAACCGCCGTTCCAAGATGAATCCATTGTGGAACTCTGTGATTGTTTCGGGATTCAATGATGATAAAACCCCATTCATGAAGTATGTTGATTTATTGGGAGTCACTTATGGAGCCAGCACTTTGGCCACTGGGTTTGGATCATACTTGGCCATCCCATTGTTACGTCAATTGATTCCTCACGATAAAGATTATGTCAATGTTACCGAAGAACAAGCTAAAAAGGTTATAATGGATAGCATGAGAGTTTTATTCTATAGAGATGCTCGTTCGGCTGAAACCTTCAGCTTGGTGACCATCAAACCAGATGGGGTGGTGTATGAAAAGAATGTCCAAGTGACAAACCAAAGCTGGGAATTTGCAAAGAACATCACCGGTTATGGAAGCAAACAATTGTAATGTTTATTTAGGAATGTACGATCGTCATTATATCAATTCTACTTGCAATGAATTCCCAAACCAACCCGATTAAACTTTAACAAATTCAATTTAACCGAGTTGGGCATCTCTGTATAGAAGTTAAGATGGGGCTTCATGTGTCGCAAATTGTTGAGCCTTTGTCGCTTGTGGCCATACGGCTAGAGGGCATTGTTTTATACTTTGCCGTAGTTGCAACAATAGACTCGGTGAGTTCTTTGTCGATGGTATACAGGGAGCCAGCCGTATCTGTATCATCAAGATACCATCGTATGCACGATATGGGTGTAATCAAGGCGATGGTTTAAACAATTTGCGCTTTTTGTTAGTGTATGTTTCAAACTTGAGATCGTCTAGCTACTCGAAACTTCCAAACGGCATATTTGTTCCAAACATGGCGGGGATTGCAGTTAACAACCAGCTGGACCTTCTCTACCCAAAGTGAATATCTGATCGATAATTGGCCACAATGGGGGTGGAAATCCCTCTGACTTTACCGGGATGTCATCGTGGTAAATTGCCAAATAAAGCACATTTCACAAGCAGACAATGGTATTCTGTTTGTGGATATGACGGGTACCGTGTACCTGTTCTAGTTGCCCAAAACGGTGTTTACGGTATATATTTACGGAATGATTTATCTGTATCGAGCCAACCGCCGGTCAAAAAAGCGGCCAGATTGATACGCACTCGCCACAGGCTTGAGTTATCAACGGACTCGGTAAGTCGATCGGATCTGTGGATTGCTCCCGGAATCAGAAGAGGCAAGTCTTACTACTTGGCTCCGTTCTAATTTGGAAGACGCGTGCAGATATTTTCTATCTTTGAGCTGGGTAACTTTAATTGATACCTGAGTCTGTTGATGATTCGGGATCTGTAAGGTGGGTGGTATGACCGGATCATGGAAGTATAGATATCAGAGTATCTGTTTATGAGGGGTGTGGGGGCATCTCTGTCACTGTATCTAAGCCCCCCATATATCCAATCGTAAAGACAAATTTCTTTGTTAAACTCAAATAAAGTTGGCTGGCCGCACATTATAACCCATTTTGAAAAAAATACATGTACCTGCAATGATTGCATAAAATACTTTAAATGCTAATCCATTATTGTGGTTTATAATTGTAACAATAATCTCCTAACTCCATAATTCTATTTTGACACCACGGTTAAGTCGCAAATTGCATCCTCAAAATAGGCCCATGGGGCAAATTGATCAACAGAAAAAGGGGTTGCAAGTAAACCCATTAGCCGAGGTTTCAAAGAGAATATGGTCGAGTCGTGTTGATGATAATCTTATTGTTAGACTTAAACTAGTGTTACTTTATGCTAGTTTCATTCTTAATAGGTTCTAGAAGCTGCTAGTTTAGCCTGATGGAAATTCTATGCATAGAAAGAATCACCCGAGTATTTTAGTGGCCGCGTATATGCACGACACTACAAACCCCGGCGTCCAGAGGGGAATTTTCCATCCCCTTTTAATAAAAATTGTCACCACGATATGAAATAAGCGAAATTGGTTCCCTTAAGTCCAGGTTTCTAGAACCCATTGCTAATCGAATTCCTCGACTAAGTTCAAAACTAGTATGTATTTACGCATAAGCCATGTTGATCCCCCCAAATATACAGGCGCAATAAAAAGCTTATGGAATCTGACAAATCTCTGGCACCGGGCTACAGCAATTAAATGAGGTTTCCCACTTTCGCCTGATGTAAACCTGTTCAATTAGGAAAAGGGTTTTTCTTTTGTTTCTTTTGTGCGCTTTACATCTGTCAATAGAAAAGATTATTTTTTTTCTTCCCAGGTATTTTCCACATTTCATATATATACCCCACCGCTCGGCCAGGTTTGAAATCTTTTATTTATTTCAGCTGGTGTGCAAGTGTTGCTCTCACTGCTGGGTGGTTTAGAGTGGCCTTAATTTATCTATAATCTTACCTTGATCATGGCATTCGAAGTGACCTTCTTGGGTAGCTCAGGTGGCCCCATAGAGGGCTCCAATTGTTGTATACTCGTTAAGCCCAGTCACGTGTCGTACAACCACATCGTCGAGAAGGAACTCAAGGATCAACTTGTATGTGTGGACGCCGGTGCGGGCTTGTCCAAGTTGAGTGAAATCATTTTCAATGAAACCCATCATCGTACTGAGAGTCCCCTTTTAAACTTATATGGTGATAAATCTGGTGACCCCCAATCATATTTCAAAGTCCCCGTCACCACCCCATTCAAAGGCCTAGGAGCTGGATCTCCGTACAAAAATGCCATCGAAGTATTCAATAGCATTAAAACTTATTTAATCTCGCATCCTCACCTCGATCATATTTATGCATTGGTTTTAAACTCGCCCCGGTTTTCGGTCGATAACCCTAAAGAAGTATTCGGAAGTACAGAAACCATCCATGCCTTGAATGCCCATGTTTTCAACGGGATCATTTGGCCCAACATGCAAGAGTTTGAAATCATCAATTTAAACGAGCTTGATTTCGAAGTATCGTGTCAAGTGAATAATAACTTCATCGTCACCATGTTCAAATTAAGTCACGGGAAACTACAGAAGAATCACAGAAACAATTCAATTTCCATCAACGAAAACTTCAAAGGTATTTATCAAGAAGGTAACTCCATCACATACGTTTCATCTGCATTTCTTATAAACTACAAAGAGCTGAATGCCAACATATTGATATTTGGTGATTTTGAAAGTGATTGTATTTCCAATTTGAACTTCAATGAAACAATATGGAGAAACGTTGCCCCATTGATTCTTGATGGATCCCTTAAGGCAATTGTTCTCGAATGTTCAAACTCGTGTGTTGAAAATAGATTATACGGTCACTTGAATCCAGTTTATCTCATAAAAGAGCTCACAAAACTCAAGAGTATATGCATGAATCGGGGGAAAACAAACGAGAATCCATTGAAAGATTTCAACATCATAATAAACCATGTGAAGGAATCTGATGGCACTTATGACCCAAGGACTGAAATACTCGAGAAATTGGATGAGCTCAACCTGCAATATAATTTGGAGGTGAAGTTTTCTATAGCATTATCCGGTGTATCTGTAATTGTATAGAGAAATCGTAATCATTCACAATTATGTCTTGTATATTTAACTTTTACTAAATGGTTCCGGGTGGGACTAAACAATTTGATAAGATTCGCTTATCAAGTTTTCACGTAAATCGAACGGTAACGATTCTTCATCTTCGTTTTGACTGGAAACGACATCCAAGATTTGTACCTTACCAAATGAGTTATCGCCATCGTTAATTTGTTCAAACTCAATAGAAAATTGTAAGTCCATTGGGAATAAAGAGTCTTCATCAACTGTGTTAATAGAAAATTCAAATGATCCATTAGGATCATCAAGAGAAATGGATCCGATATTGAATACAGTTCCGATATCTTCAACGTCAAAGCTGACTTGATCGTTTTCTTCTTTCAATTGAATATCACCATGGATTGGTAAGATGACCTTGATGTCATTAATTGAGGTGTTGCTAGTATTGTTGGCGATGAACTCTTCTGTCAATTCATATTCGACGGTAACATCGGTACTATCACCATCTGGGTTACACCAAATGGTAATCAATATTGGTAAGTATTTAGAATCATTCCCGCCAGAAACTTTCCATCTTAAGACTGCCAAACTTTGATCGTTGGAAGGGAAAGGTTTGGACTTATCCTTCAATCCAATAACATGCAGCTTTTGGAATAAAGTACGATCAACGTTAGGATGAGTCTTGTACAGTATATCAGATGATTTTTCTGTAGGCTTTAATAAAAGTCTACAATGACTTAACTCTTCATTGTTGATTCGTAATTGTAAATCACCCTTGACTTCAGTAGATAAAACAGAACCTTCTCTATGTAATTGGGCAGAGAACTTCTCATTGATTGTTACCAATATACCGTTATTTGGGACTTTTTGAACTGGGGCTACAGCAGGAGCTGGGGAGTTTGAAACAGTTCTTGGGTCAGAATACTGATTGGAAGCGGTTGCTGGGTTGAATAATAAAGGTTGGGCAGATTCGTTTCTACTTGAAGGTTTTTTACCCAACTGTAACCCACCCGATCTCGAAGCCAAGGGTCTTTGGGAACCAGCAGCACCTGGAGGAGGAGAGTCAATCGAGTTGTCAATTATAGCTGGAGGTTGATAACTTGGGGTGGAATGGCTA
Source organism: Yamadazyma phyllophila (assembly GCA_030571955.1). Lineage (NCBI taxonomy): Eukaryota > Fungi > Ascomycota > Pichiomycetes > Serinales > Debaryomycetaceae > Yamadazyma > Yamadazyma phyllophila. The sequence goes on along the minus strand of JAJLZE010000026.1, from coordinate 105,281 downwards.
TTAATTGAAGCTGCAGCCTCATCAAAACCATAAGGTCTATTGAATTGATTCTCTAAATTCTTTCTAGCCAACTCCTTTCTTTGGATTTCTTTAGCTCTTCTCTTTCTCTCTTCATTAGCTTCCATTTCTTTATTCTTTTCGATGATTTCTTGGATCTTTTCTTCATGAGAATCCATCTCCAAAAATGCTTGTACTTGAGATAAAGTCAAGTTCTCCTTGTAACCATTGTTGATAATTTCGTCGAAGGAACTTAAAATTTCAAATGCATTATCAAAGATTTCCCGTTCATCAACAGTTCTCAATGTGTTGGAAATGGTGGAAACAAATAAATGTAAGGTTTCGATATCTTGCAAGATGTTGGAATGCTTGTTTGTCAATAAAACCACATAAAGCTCCTCTAAGGGTTGATAGACGTATCTAATATTTTCATCCTCGACGGTGGTATGTTGAGAAGTGGAATTGGAGATCAAGCTAGGGAATCCAGCCAACAAGCTAGTGATCTTATCCTTGCTGATGTCTCTGAATTGTCTGGACAAAAGTGCCTTGCCTCCTCTCGTACATATAGATGCTGCTAAAACTACCATGTCAACTGATTACGACTTAGATTTGATGTTTTTCGATCCATGAAGTTTTCGTGTCAACAAAATTTTCGGTCGGGGCACGCGGGCGCGCTAGCCAGGCGAGGTTTAGAGGTGATTAGGTGGTGTGGAAGAGGTTTTGAGAGGAGGGAAATGGCTATGGAGGGAGGAAAGGGTATATTGGTAGTAAAGGTAAAGTTGCTAGTTTAGAACCTGAGGCAAAAGGGTATCAATGCCTGCTCAGAACTTTGATTGGTGGATATTCTTTGGCTGCGAAATCTTGGATACCTTCTGTCGTAAAGCATAAAGTACAAGCTTGTATTGTCTCTATAAATAGCAGGAACGAAGCTCTATGATGTTCATCGACTGATAAAAGTCGTCTCGTGTTTATTTCCATTTAATTGTTTGTTTGTTGATTTTAAGAAAGTGGTTGAATGAATTGTGAATTTGACAGTATTTGTTGAAAGAGCATACAACTTAGTTTGATTTAAACAACTAGAGGGACACTCAAAGCAAAAACAAGCATACCGAATCGATAAGCTTCAATACACAATAGCATTCAAAAAGTCTTACAATAAGATCATTATTTGTTCCCTTGTCATACCAGCCATGAAAAGTCTTTAATTATCACTGACAACTAAAAGGCTTCTTTAACAGCTTCTTGCTAACAAAAACAACAAGAAAAGGGCAAAAAAGAAGCCATGACACGGACAGGACTTGAACCTGCAACCGTTGGTGTTGGAAACCAAAGCTCTGCCAATTGAGCCACCGCATCGGGAATGTAACCCGGATATAGGTGTTTAGGATATGTATTTTAGATTTCAGATCATGTGATCCAGCACGTGACTCGACATATAAACGTGCAAATTGATAGAAAAAATCCAGGAATTAATATAATCAATAATTGAATGAGCCACTTCTCAACATTATAGAGGTGTTTATAGAGAAGGAACTATATAGCTCATGTCATTAAAAATGAACAGAACTCGCCGGAAGTAAGCTTTCATCCTGAAGGGACAGGCTTTTTAAAATCAAAACTCCTCTTAGCAATAATAGAAATCTCAACAGCTTCGCAAGGTTTATCAATGTATTTTCGCCAGGCAGGGAAACCAGATATTGATGGTAGACAATTTGTATATCAACCTCCGGTATATCAACCTGCACAACTTTTCGCTAGAAATAAAAATTAAAAAGATATGACACGGACAGGACTTGAACCTGCAACCGTTGGTGTTGGAAACCAAAGCTCTGCCAATTGAGCCACCGCATCATTTCTGAGAAAAGATTTCGTACCAAATCTTCAAGTTGATTGATTTGGATTATGTAATAAAGGACCATAAGGTAAAATGCTATTACATCGACAATAAGGATTCAACAAATGAATTTTGATTTTTGTAGAAGGTAATTGAGTGAAGAGTGATACAAATATTCTCTTAATACAGCTCCGTATGAAAAAAGGATTCGAGAAACGATTTCGTAAAAATCGATAATGAGAGGATCTCAAGTAACCTCCAAACAATCAGCCAATTGGTGAGCCAGAAGATTGCACTTCTACTTAAGGATAATAAAGCTGTCTTTGAAATTGTATGAGAAGTTCATTAACGAAGTGGCTAGCTATCTAATTTAAGTAAGCGATTTCATTCTCTGTACTTCAGCCTGTGATAATTAACCTAAACTTAGTGACAGAATTATGCCGTAATTAACTTCTCCTTGGGTGGGGCCCCCTGACATAAAACCATCTTCACGACAATCAGACAATAATGGTATTAGTCTTACAATTTCCTAGATAAAGGAAACGTCAGTATAGAGAGGATTCAACGGTGCCAGAGACAGGGCAGAGAAGAGGGGCAGTTGGGACGGGACGCAACGCGGCTGTTGGTGGATGTAGGGGTCTGGTAAACTTAGGTCAAGACTTTGGCTTTTCTCTAACCACTGACAAATACCACCCAAGTTATCCAAATCGTTGCTCACAACTACTTGTCGAGTGGCTCACTCTTTTGAAGAGACCGATAATCAAAGTACCTGATTAGAAAACTTCTTTGGATCATATATTAATCAAATGCTGCAAAATGCAACAAACTTATGGGAAAACAATACACAAGTGATTTAAAATTAATTGCAATAAGTTTTCACGGGAGTGATCACCAAAACTATCGAGACCATATTCTGTACAAATAGTACGAAGATCCTCAATATTCAAGTCAAGTATCTCCTGTAAAGTCAAAGGCATAGGAGAAAAGGGATCACCACCTGGAAAATCAAACCAGCTGACTCTTTGAGTTGGTTCAGTAATTTTCAGATTTCTGATGACATTACCAAGATGGAGATTAGTTTCAGCTTTTATATGAACTCCAAGATTCTTCAAGGCTTCATCCAACAGATCGAATCTTGCGTTGTGGTTCCCGAAGTTAGTTCCACTTTCAGCCCGTAAGGTATCAAGATCCCGGCGTAAGACATCAGCCCCCTGGCGTGAGGCATCAAGATCCCCGCGTAAGGCAGTAGTCACCTGGACTAAGGCATTGACATCCCGGCCTAAGGCAGTAGTCATCTGGAGTAAAGCACTAATATCCTGGCGTGAGGCATCAGCATCCCGGCGTAAAGCATTAATATCCTGGCGTGAGGCAGTAGTCATCTGGAGTAAAGCACTAATATCCTGGCGTGAGGCATCAACATCCCGGCGTAAAGCATTAATATCCTGGCGTGAGGCAGTAGTCATCTGGAGTAAAGCACTAATATCCTGGCGTGAGGCATCAACATCCCGGCGTAAAGCATTAATATCCTGGCGTGAGGCAGTAGTCATCTGGAGTAAAGCACTAATATCCTGGCGTGAGGCATCAACATCCCGGCGTAAAGCATTAATATCCTGGCGTGAGGCATCAGCATCCCCGCGTAAAGCATTAGTATCCCGGCGTAAGGTATCATACAGATTCTGTAAGGATGTGTTTTGTTCCTGTAAAATGTTGTGTTGACTCAGAAGAGAATTCAAATTGGCTTCTAAGGACTGGAACCAACTCCAAACCTCTTTTCTGAAAGCATTATATTGGACACCAGCAGCTTCATACCTGTTAGTCAAAAGCATATTCACAAGTGCACAAAAATCAACCCAGGTGAATTTGAAATAATCATTCAAGTTTTCCTTCTCATGACCCCGTTGGGGATCGGGCAAGTATGGACTGTATGCAGTGAAGACATCCCTTATGTCTGAATCCAGCATATCATCAAAGCTTTTACCAAGCGGTACCTCACTTATTGGAACACCATCCTCATCCAAAAGATGTGTTAACCCAAAACCAGCAAGAGCACCCAAACGAATTATTCATTGTAAAAATTGATACAGAGAGCACCAGGTAAACCAAAAAGTTCAAAGTAGTTTTTGGGGTTACAGTCAGAGAGATCCAAAGAGTTTCCTAAAATTTCTAATTTAGCTTTAATGGCGCCTGTACTTGCATCAATCACTTCCTCCAAAGTACTATACCGGGCCGCTTCGGGAACATCATCAGAAAAGATCAATTGGATTGATAACAAGACGTTCAAAATAGTGGCAATAAAATTACCAGGCACTGGAATCGCTTGTTCTTTTGGTTCAAACATGTTTGTGGATAAATAAACTGCTGCAAAAAATATGTATCACGTAGGAACAAAAACCCTTTGTGTGTGTGTGGAACAATTTTCGACCCTAATCTAGAAACTGCAACGGAACTGATATTGCTCCACATAGTCGTATAATTGCTGACATATATGGTTGCAGTAGCGAGCCATACACTTCGCCCTTATAGTAATAGCTGCAAAGCAATATGAAATCATTAGTTCTTGAAATTTTGATACTTTGTACATTAGCAGACAATGGACAACGAGAGGTGTGGGATGTTAAGGAGATTTAGTTAGTAGACTAGTAAATGCAAACTACTACATAGATAATGGAACGGGCCTGGGACTTCTGAAGAGGATGTTTGACCTACTTTGAGTAATATTCCAAAGAGTAAAGTGTATACAAAGGGCTCTGTCTATTATCGCTCGTAAGGTAAATACCCTTTTTTGTTGATAATTCCCGGGTTGATCTACCACCAAGGGAGGAAGTTTTCAATGCCCACCCTAACGTGGAGATATTGCGATTACTATTGGAGGAACACAACAGTGGAGGATTCGCAGCCATTATTCAGTTCCTACGACCCCAGGGTTTCAGCTTTGATATCGTGGTAAGTCGACTGACTATGGACTCACTAGCTCTAGATAAATAGTCAGATAACTAGAGGTCTTCTTTAAATGCTTAGACTAACATGGTGATACCGACGAGGCGTTAAAGGAAACCCTAAAATTGAAACAGGGACCTTTTATTGCAGCAAACGGCACACGAAAGACGGCCTAAAAATACAGAAGCCAAGTAGCCATTCGTATCAGAATTCCCCATTGAAGAACCTTATCATAACAGATAAAACTCTTGCAATTTGGAATAAGATTTCGGCTCCCGGAGATAACACAGCCTAAAATACGGCCCGTTTGGTACGACACTTTCCTCTAAAGCTTTCATAAAACCTAACAAGCATTTCACATTCCAAAGGTCCAACCAAACTCAAATTTACCCCCTTATAATCAAAAGTGTCTCCCCTATTCTGTAAGTAACATCTTCACAGGCTCGCACCCAAATTTTATTTCGGTTATAAATCAAGCTCAAATTTGATTCATAATTGAATGTGCAATTGATAAACGATGAAGTTGTTTTGGAAACTCTTGGCCGCTGCATTTGCCTTGTCCACCTATAAGACACTTCCGTTTGTGTATCTTTTGAGGTTCTATTTCAGCTATATTTATTACATAACCAGTCAAAGATGGAAATACAAGAAGCTCGGCAAGAGAAATACTTTTGGTATAACTACTGAAAGGAAAGGATCATTGGCAGTTTTCGAACCGGTGTCGTATTCAACCTATGTATCCCCTTTGGAATACGATATGTTTTTGCATAAGTCCAACTCGACATACTTTGTTGATTTGGATTTTGCAAGAATGAAAACTATCTTGAGTATTTTCCAGAAAGGGTTCTTCACCTATATGTTCAATGATTACAAGGACTTCAAAAGAGCTTCGATATTCAACTATCCCTTTGTGCCGGTGGCCAGAGTGGATTGCACTTTCAAGAAAGAATTGAAGTTGTTTGAAAGATACGACGTTGTGTCGAGAGTTGGTGCTTGGGACGATAAATGGTTGTATGTTCTTTCTAAGTTTGTTAAAAAGAGTGATAATAGAACCGTTGCAATTGGTATAACTAGATACGTTTTCAAGATGGGAAGAGTGACTATCCCACCGAAGGAGATTGTCAGAAGAAGTGATTTATTAACAAAAGAGGCAGAAGAAGCTAATGAAGAATACTTGAAGTCTTTCAAACACTATGCATCTACAGATGTCTACGAAGAGATTTGTGATACATTTTAATTAGATATAGATTCCTAGAATAGAATTATAAACTTATGCTGATACTAAGATGATTGAAATTAAGTGTCTTATTAATATACAATTATCTATTATGTCTAATGATGTCTTTGTAAGTCGATCTCATGGAACAAATCCTCTGGATTGACAGCGTCCATCATCTCTTTTTCTCCTATTCTCTCCTTGGTATCCTCTTCTTTGTTGCGTCTGAATAATGCATAATATGGAATGATGTAGAGCATACTCAACAATGTGGTAGATCCCAAAGCACAAGCTAAGGAGATACCTACTACTTTACCACTGGATAAGCCCCTAGACTTCTTTTTGATATCCTCCAGCGATAAGTACCTATACTGATCTCTGACCATAATACTGTTGACAATTCCTATTTGGTTACCCGTTAAGGTGGAATAGATCAAGGGTACCCAACTCTTACCGTTATAGTAGGCAACGTTGACCAAACCATACTTCTCCAATTCGAATTTACCAGATACAATCAATATTTTATCTTTACCGAAATATTTCTGGTCTTTGTTGTTATCAGTGTCAGAATTCTTTAAAGTCAATAACTTCAAATCAGTGATGGCAGTTTCATTTGAAAATTCAATTCCCTTGATATCTGACCAGCTCGATCCATCAAATCCTTTGATGAAGTCATTTCCGCTGGCAATAAACCTTCCTTTCAAGTTCTCATCGTAGCTATCGTCAGACATGATAAACCTGTTAATCACTTGATCATTCGAGATGCTGTTCAATCCTGAAGACACATCCTTGAACTCTTCTTTGACGATATTGTAAAGTACGAATGAAGTGTCATCACCCAGAAGAGATAACTGTCCGGTTATGAGGACCTCGTTACTATTGATGAACTTGATATCAGTAACTTTGTCACCGCTGAAGTCTCCATTAGGACTTTCCCATCTGGTGTTTTCAATATCGTAGATACATAAGTTTTGACAAGCTAAAGAGCCAGCATTATCAAACTTTCCTCCTACTAATACCTTTTCTCCTTTATCGTAATACACTATGGTGGTGATTTCAAGCTCCCCAGACTGACTGGATAATTCAGCCGGTTGGAAACCAGTTAACTTGTTGTCTTCCAAGTCATATGCAACAATACCTCCAGAGAAATGAGTGTCATCAACAGTAACTGAACCATTGTAACCTATCACCAAATACTTTTCTTTGGAGTCCACGTATAAGGTTTGAATGGTGGCGTTGTTGTTCCATTCAATGTTTCCTTGCAAGCCTGCAAATGAGTCGTTACTTTTGGTGGAGACAAACCCAACGTTAGTGATTGGGTCATCACCATTGGTTTCAAACTTACCACCAATAACACTCAATGAATCATTGATATAGTATGAATTCATAATAGATCCACCTGAAAGGTCGACATTGAAAGTAGAGAAGTTTCCATCTTTCACGTCGTCGTTACTCTCGATATATGCTTGGTTGACGATGTAGGTATCCATAGGATTGAATGAAGAACCAGAAACAATTTGTCTACCATCAGGCAAGTAAATAGCCTGTGAGATATTCAACTGACGATTGTTGTCTGTAATCCATTTCTTGTTGGTGTTATCCCATGTTCTTCTACCTCCAGGAGAAGAAAATACAAAGAACTCAGTGGATTTGACAGTTATATATGTGAAAGTGTCAAACGTTTCATCAATATAGTCGTTACCAAAGCTGTAGAATTCTTCACCTGAGTAAATAACGAAATTGTTGGCTTCGTCCAAGGTTTTGTTGTCATTTGATAAATCATTTATCTTCACAGAAGAATTGCCTTCATTATTCAAATTGAACCTTCCGAGCAATACTCTGCTTGAGTAGTAAGATGCAATAGTTGTGACGGAATTGTTGAAGTCGGCACCAAATATAGTCAGATCTTCAGCCCTCTTTACCAAGGCATCAATGTCATTTTCATCTTCTTCATCTGGAAGATCAATGTGGTAGTCAAGATGATAATCGAAGTCAACATAATCTTGTAAGCTTTCCCATACCAGTCTCTTCTCTATTATGGCTATGGACTCATTGGAAGTAGTATTATAACTTTTCAACTTCAAATTGATCACATTATTATTCGATAAGGTTAAGTTGGTTGAATTTGAACTGAACTCTCCCAATATCAATAAGGAAGAGTTATCATTGTTGAACTTTTGGACAACTGTATCGTTTGAAAGTCTGGAACTCAACACATTAATGGTAGAGTTTCCAACAAACGTGTTGTTAACAGAAATCTCATCTTCATCCCCATCGTTATATAATAATGCTTCATCAAAATATGAAAAGTTAGCCAAGGAATACTCAAAGAGTCCATTCAATTTGAGCTCAACCAAATCACTGTCAGTTCCGTTCTTATGTCTAGTTCTGTTTGTAGAGTTCTTGCTGTAGTAATCATCCAATTCAACAATATCAGCCCTGACTTTATCGATCACCATCCATGGCTCTTCCGTACCGGATATTATAGCGCTTTCAAACTCGACTTCAATTCTGGTTTGACCTTCGCTTAAAGTGGAACCTTCTAGGTGACCGTAGAATAAATAGTCAAACTTGTCATAATCGTTGTTTTGGTAGATTTGCTTTGTAGCACGAACTTCATTGTCGGAGTCAATCAATGTAACGTTAACGATAGATCTCAAGTCACATGAGCCGTCAGCAACACATCCTGGGGTTATCATGATAATAGAATAATCTCCTGAGTAAGTGATGTTAGGATACATGGTTATTTTACCTTCAGTGCCTACCGACACTTGATAATCTGTATCTGTGACAGCAGGGTTTAAGGATGATACAGACTGGAAGTCACCTGCATTGGTTTCAAACAAGTTTGACTTGTCCAAGTCTTCTCCACAATTTGGTTCATTCAAAGTCTCGTTCCCGTAAACGTAGATATAATTGGAATACAATTCGAAACCAGCAATGGCTCCTTTAGCACCATTCCATGAAATGACGGTCAATCCAATTTGATCAATAGCCACGTCATTTTCAAACGAAAACTCTTGGAAATTTTTGGCGTATGAAAGACTCTTTGTCTGGGTTGAAGGGTCGTAGTAGATGGAATAGGTTCCATCATCTTCGTTGATGAAAACATCGTCATCCTCATCGAGCTCCTCGATATCATCCAAGTTATTGCTTGTAGCCTCATCCAACTTCAGCAAAGGAGCTAATGGACAAGAGGCATCACAGTACAGGATTTCATTTGTTTCTGGGTCCACATACGTCAAGTTCATGATACCATTATTAGGGTATGAATAAATTCTGAATGTCTTAATGGAATCATCTCCTTCTGGGACGTATAATCTTACTTTTGTTGGAGTAATTCCTTTCATTTGCGAAGGTAATTCAACCAACCATTGACCACCCGAGTTATCAGTAGGAGCCCATTGAGCAGAGGTTGAGGGACAGACCAATTTAGAAGGATCTGACCCATCACCGTTAACGTCTGTGAATAAACCGTGTTTTAATGCAAGCTTCTGCTCGGCAGTCACCAAGGATGTGTTTGTTGAGTTTGTACGGTTTGTTGAATTTGTGAGCAAGGAGATGTTATGGAGCAACAAGTCGGGTATACCCAAAGTATCGAATGAGCCACCGAATACGATTGACCCGGTATCCACCTCTTTATCATCGTCAAATATTTTTGTGATGGCATTAATAGTCGAGTTTTTGCCAAACCCTTTGAAAGGTAATTGCAGGATTTCTTTGGAGGTTTGATTATATATCACTGCACCGTAGGAATCTTCATATTCGAAATTACCACCGAGATAGATCAAATCTCCATCGACAAACGTCACTTTAACTTCGCCATCTAAAGATGGTAAATCATCGTCTCTTTTGCCTTTCACTGAAGTTGAAGAAAAAAGGCTCACTATTTCGTTACTCGTTAAATTATAAATTATGGGGGGTTGGCATTTAAAGTCATTAATCTCATCAAAGTCACCGTTTATAAGAACTGTTTGTTTGGTAAGACTTTGGATATCAGATATATTTCCTCCATTGACTTCTGCAAAAAACTTGTTGGAGTTCTTGTCTCGTACGTAAAGTTTATTGGAAGAAGTCAGGTCTTCATCAGTTTCTGATTCCCACGTTAGCTCGGCGGTGGCATTGTCCAGGGAATAATAAGATATCGAATTGAACGAACCAAAGACGCCAATTCTTCCGCCGATTTCACCAAAGTCCAAATCTGGATGTGATATGGAGTCGGCGAGGTTTAGATGGGCAAGCGCCAATATTAGGGTTAAAACTCTGAACATTTTGTTTATGGGCTGAATAGCTGGATTCAAAATAGCCGATAATTAAATATAGAATCAGATGTTGCAGCTCAACAGCCAAAATGATGGGTAAGGGAGTTCGATTAGCAGGATTAGTCACACGAAAGAAACTGCTGTAATGCAAATATAATGTCGAACGCTGGAAGAACAAGTCTGTTAAAAAAACTAAATAATGATGAAGAAAGGAGATGTTTTTGTTGATAGTTTTAGATTTTGTTTAGCGAAAATGTGAGAAATTTTTTTGAAAACAAATTGAGGGTTGAGAATACGAACAAGCCAGGGGTGAGTTTAGACAGGGGCAGTTAAGAGAGGGCAATGGAGAGGTGGATAGCTAGGAGGTGTTTACAAGACATGCTAAACTGTAAGACAGCATCCTGGTTGACCATTTGAAATTGGTTTAGTGGTTTGTTAGCCTGGTATAGCGTTTAGTGAGTTAATAGTTGAATGAAACAAGCCAGCGGAATATTTACCAATGAGCTGGAATGAGTAAGAGGTGATTCGAGGCCTGCATACAGGCGTTGTTGGTGGTGAAGGAATGTGAGGGAATTTGCATGTTATACTGCATAATGCGCAGTATCGGGTTGTTTGGACGCGTATACAGGATTGCTCATATCAGCCTTGCATAAGCCAAATAAGTGCATGTTAGCGTGAATAACTATAGTTATGGCTTTTAGTTCCAGCTTAGATTTTCCCAGCTAATCTTCCGTAACTTCTTGTCCATGACTTTATGTCCAGTTCTCGTGGAAGCTTTATCTTAGTAAAAAGCCAATGCTATGCTCAAGTCAAACTAACGCAACATAGTTAAGCCCGAGCTTAAGGCAAACCTCTGCAGCCATGCTGGCTTGTTCGAGGCGGCATTAAAGCTTATATCACGGGCACAATAAACTGCACAGACTCCCACAATACTATGCTATACACACTTGCTTTACAAGAAGCTTCAGCACTACACCAACAGCCCTCTCTTTAAACAATCCTTCTCTCAATAAAGAATGCGACAATCGCTGCTGTGAAATCTCACCTTGAACTCGCACAACCGTAACAAGATGCCTGAGTATCCAAAGGGACTCGACCCGTATGTGTCTCGACAGTATCTTCTCCATCACATGTACTCGCCTCTTGTGTCGGTGGACTCGTCTCATATGGCCGACACGGTACTTCAATCCATTTTAAACATACAAGATTCGTCCGTGTTATCAATCATTAAACCATATGGTAATAACGTCAAATACCCGGTGCCAAACCAGCTATTCAAAATCACAAATAACCAACTAATAACGAAAAACTACCCCAGCTTTCCTGTCCGGTTCGACTTCTCGTTGCCCGATTTGCTTTCCATAAAAACCGCCGGCTCAAGAGCTCAAGCTGGTCTGTCGCTCCAGCAATTGTTCAGCATATCCTCCCTAGAACTGTTGCTTAAACGCCTTCCATCCTCACAAAATAACGACCTTTATCTTGACTTTTTCAGTAAAGTCATCTCGTCCAATTCCATCGTCCCGTTTGATACATTCAACCATCCAATCTCACAAATCTTTATCATTCATTTCGGTGACGATACAATCGATGATTTGAGAGCAAAGATCGTGGCCTTCAGAAACTGCACCTTCCCCAAGTTCTTCCAGATCAACGACCTTCTTATCCACGCGTTTGTCTTGTACAACGACAAGTCTGTCACCGCAGACGAGAGAGATATCTTTCAAAATGAGGTCAGAAGCAAACTAGCAATAGACATCACGTATATCCCCATAAGGCATTCTTCTACCGATCAAGATGAACCAACTGATACGGTGGATATCTTCATAAACGAGAACTCCACCATAGACGAAGACTTACAACGAATCTCATTCAACTCCTCGCCTGATCATCTTTCAGTTCCGGTGGATCTAGATAGAAGCTTCAGAACTGCCGTCTACCAATTCATATCTCTCCATCTCATCCCACATATGGAGAAGAAAGTCAGGGTCTGGGATGATCAAATACTTGCCCCCAAAAGGTCTATCACCAGTCGATTTTTCACTGCTTCCCGTAAGCTTTTCAACAACAACAATAATGACTCCCAGTTAGGAACATCATCATACAACTTTCAGGAACACTATTACCACAAATCATCGCCAGAGCAGTCGATAAGGAAACTTGCAGATTGGTCCATCATTTTAAAGGATTTCAAGTATAGTTATTCGATCTACGATTTCATCAAAAAGGACTTCAATAGTGATAAGGCATGGGTGTATGTAGCATCCACCCAAGAGATGTGTATCATGTCATTACTTCTAGCACAGACGCAATTGGCCAATAATCAGACCTCACCTCCTGATAAAAACACCTTGAGGAAAATCAGACACGATATCATAGAGCCCTACGTCGATAACTTATCGTATACTTATAAGTCGAGATTGAACCTCAAGACATATAATCTCCGAACACTTTTGGTGGTGGTGGAGCTCTTGTTGTGTATGTCCACCACCTTTAATATGCACTGGTGGTGGGTTGATCTCATTGAAAAGTATTTGGTCAAATGTGCCAATGAATTTGACCAGCATCTTCTTTCGTCCAACCAGAGTCTGCAGGTAATAAAGGCACTAATCTATGAAAGATTGGGCTACCTTTTTGCCCGCTACTCCGTGGAGAACTTGAAGTCTATAAACTACGAAAAGCCTGTGGAAAACGACAATAAAGAGCAGAAACAAGAAGAGGGCATGTATGAAAACCCACACAAGTTGAAGCCCAAAACAGACCCCGTGAGTCTAGGACTGAACAGGTTCCGTAAGTCATCCATATGGTATCTTCTTTCCATGAAAGAGTGGTTATCCCTCAAACAATACGATCACATCGAGTACCTTCTACAGAATATTCGGTACACGTTTGACTTGGATATCACAGATAAATGGTACGACCGTAGTGATTTGTTATTTGGGTTCATCAAACGGTCGTTGGTGGAATACAATGCCACCAAAGAAGCTACAACTTAATTATATCCTTAGCATTAGATAGCATAGATCGCAGTCATAATAAATTTATAGTCGCATTTTTCATCTCATCAGATAAGATGTCTTTCAGAAAGAGAAGCGAAGTCATTAATGGGAACCCGAGGGCGGTTCCCGGTAGAGCACCACCTGCCATTGGTGCCACTCCCGATATGCCTGGGAGAGGTCCTGTTCCAAGTAGAGGTCCTGTCCCAGCGAGAGGCCCTGTTCCAGCAAGAGGTCCTGTTCCTTCTAGAGGTCTCGGAAGACAGCCACCATTAACAAGCGAAAAACCACCTGAAAAAGACCAAGAACTCTCTAATCCCGGCGTGAGGCCTTCTGTGATAACTTCCCAGCCCATTGTTTCAACCGGAACCGCTGACTTGGACAAAATCCTAGGCCATCAAGGACTCCCACTAGGTAATTCATTATTCATTGAAGAATCAGGCACAACCGATTTTGCATCTATTTTACTCAGATGCTTTGCCTCTCAAGGAATACTACAAAACAGAATAGAAGATTCCAAGCACACAGACTGTCACGTTGTGGTGGTGGGACTCACAGCAGACTGGACCAAGGATTTACCTGGAGAGTATAAAGGGTCGTCAAAGGACAAGAAGAAGGCGATGATCAAATCGCAAGAAGGGAAGATCAATGTTTCTAATTTATCACAAACATCACAAGATAGAGACTTGAAAATTGCATGGAGATACGGACTCAATAAGAAAACAGAAGACGGGAACGTTTCAGAAGTAAACGAGAATTACAGTCACCAATTCGATATCACAGAACGGTTAAGACCAGTTCCAAGCCACGAGGAAATCACATTTATTCAATTGTCTGAAGACTATAAGAGACTTTTAAACAACATTTCTGCCACCATTAATCAACAGATCAAACAGAATTCTTCAAAGACCATTAGACTTATTGTGCCCAATGTTTTGATTCCTTCCTTGTACACTCCAGGTATGTCTCAGTCAACATTCATAATTCCATTCTTCCATGGATTGAGATCTTTATTGAAACAGTACCCTAATAATCTAGTGCTTGTATCGTCTCTTCCAACAGACTTATACCCTAGAAGTTCACATCTCACGTGTATTTTGGAGAACCTTTCTGACTCGGTTATTCACTTACAACCATTCAACCAAGCCATGAATCAATTGATAGAAAGAGCCTATAAGAACGAGCCAGGTAAAATCCAACACGGGTTGGTGAACATTTTAAAGCTCCCGGTATTGGCAGAAAGAGGATTAATGACAATCCATAACGGAGAATATGCCTTCAAGAACGGGCGTAAAAAGTTTGAAATCGAAGAATGGGGAATCCCAGTTGAGGACGAAGAATCCGAAAAACCTGCTAATGACCCCCAAGTTCCTGAAAAACAAACAACAAAGAATATCGACTTCTAAGTGTCTAGCTTGTTTATAATCGAATTCAACATATTAATGATCTCCGATTGGGTTTGTTTGATAGCTTTCTGCTCCTCTCTCATACTCTTTACTTCTTGTTTGATGCCATTGATCTCCTCGATCAAATTGTTTTCGTCAAGTTTCCGACGCTTGTTTTGAGGACTATCAGGATCAAAGTACTCGACGTCTTCGTTGAACTTGACGATCTTCCTGGGCTCGACTTTCTTTCTGGTTTCTGACGCGTGGTGTTTTTCGATCTCCAGGATTTGTTGTCTTCTGATCGGTGATCCACTGCGTCTAATTGGCGACACTGTTTCGCTCGAGGGTCTGTCAGGACTTAAAGATCGTGATCTGATACTGACTTTCGTACGAGCCGGTCTTTCATGGGTTGTGTCTGGTTTTAGTTGTGTTCTGGCGTTGATAGATACTTGGTTCATGGTATTCGCGAAGAGTAGAAGTGAGAGTGAGGAGAGTGAGAGGAATGAGAAAAGACTTAGATTAGATTAGGATAGAAAGAGAGATGGAGTGAGGCAGTATGAGAGAGATGGAGTAGCGTAGTATGAGAGAGGTAGAATGATGGTGTAGGAAGGTCACGTATGCACTCGATTAGTCACTAAATACACTGTCATTGTCACAGCCGTAAATTAGTGACTAATGAATTCCAGCCACGAATGGAGATTTCCCGATAACAGCGTTCCAATTTAGCTACCAGTCAGTTAACCAGCTACTCTCTGCCCCCTAGTAGTCTATATCTATATGGACGTAGTACGAATCGAGACTTATCTGATAAAGAACTTATCTAATAAAAGACTTATCTAATAAAGGACTTATCTATAAAGACTTATCGAATAAAGCCGGTCTTACTCCTCTATTCCCTCTATTTCAGCAGATTCCCACTAACTCATCCAGTCCCCCGGCTTAGTCCCGGCTTAGTCCCGGCTCAGTCACGTCCCAGCCCATTGTCTGCCTGCCTCCGCCCAAGCCCTCGTCACCCGCCCCGAGTCATCAGCCGCTTCAAAAGCCAAGAATTTTTACGAAATTCTCGTAAACGATGATGGTATATAACCACGGCGATATCTACATCTCCCCCCATGCTTTTACCACAGAAACGTTACTACTACTACTCCACGGGCAGCCACATCCCCACGTATGGGATCGTGATCATCGCCGTGGTCGGGGCCATCATGCTAGCCCTTGTCGGATATAAGCTCTACTTGAGAACTCCCCGGGGAAAAATCACCCAGGCAAGACTCAATGCCGAGAGAGAAGAAGCCAGAAGAAAACAAGCCATAAACCAAACTTATCATACCCAAACAACCCATACGGAAAACGTCTATGTTTACCATCAACCGTACACCCAGCAAGGACAGGCTGCTCCTCCAGAGTACCCGGGTCCGCTGGGCCAGGAACAGTACGGGTCTTCACAGGGCCAAAGCCAAGAACAATACGGGTCTCCGTACGTTCCACCGCCCCAGCCTAATGGTCTTCCTCCGTATATAACGTCCACGCAGGCACCGGACCAGTTTGTGTCAAAAGGGCCTGAGCCGGCTCACACTAGATAATTGTATTATATGTATTGTAAAATTCACACTTTATGAATAAAATGAGATGATTGTAATATTGGATTTGTGTGCTGGTAGGGAGGCAAGGGTGATTTAGAGAGAAGAGAGAAGAGAGACGATAAGATGTAGATTTAAAGATAAGACGCAGACCTAGAAAGATATATCATAGACCAGACGACATAATGAATAAAGAAAGACATAAAAGATATAGGAAAACAAAACAACACTGATTCCTCTCACCACCAGGCCCGTCTCACACTACCACCTCCTCACCACCACCGCCTCACCACCACCGCCTACTCCGTCCCACACTCACTACTCACACTCCATCTCATCGTGCACTGATTAACCAATTAATCCCAAAACGGAAACTTAATATGACGCGTCGCATTTTTCACTGCCGCATTTTTCTTTCTAAAAGTACCATGTCCTCTCCAGTCCATAACGTGGATGAACTTCCAGAAGACCCCAGCTTAAGGGATACAGAGACCCAGTCCCAGTCCCAACAAGCAGTGCCTTCTTCCCCATTGTTTTTCAATTCTTCCTCGTCCCAGTTGCACTCAGACGCAAAACAGAGAAACCCTCCAAGTAGTCAAAGACTTAGAACCGGTGATGTATCATCTCCCCTTCATTACTCTTCTTCAAGTCACTACAACTCAGACAACAGAGGCTCGGCCGGCGCCAACAAAAGCGACCGGTTGACCAGTGAAGTCGATAGAATCGTTAGAAGACATAACAGAAGTGATATCCAAGACACCACTTCTTCTCCTTTACGTCGTCGTACTTTTGTACAAGGAACTCCAGGGTCAGAAAACTCCACTCAGCAGCCACAGGATCCTTCCTCCTCCAACCCAAACTCGGATAACTTGGCCGGAGACGATGAGCCTGTGAGAGTGATTTGGGGTACGAATGTCTCTATTCAAGACTGTTCAAATGCTTTCAGAGATTTCTTGATGTCCTTCAAGATCAAGTACAGAAAGTTGCATGAACACCTGGAAATCAACCCAGAAGATAACGAGCTCTACTACGTCCAACAATTGAACAATATGAGAGAATTGGGGTTGACCAACTTAAATCTTGACGCAAAGAACTTATTGGCCTACCCTGCTACTAGAAAGCTTTACTACCAACTATTGAACTATCCTCAAGAAGTGATTCCAATCATGGATCAAACCACCAAGGATTGTATGGTTTCATTGGTCATGGATGACAATGGGTTTGATAATACCGGCATCAACGTTGACGAAATAGAGACCAACGTCTATACCGTTAGACCATTCAATATCAACCAAGTGGAAAGAGGTATGAGGGAATTGAACCCAAACGATATCGATAAACTTGTAAGTGTCAAAGGTCTTGTGTTAAGAGCTACTGCCATCATTCCAGATATGAAAGTGGCTTTTTTCAAGTGTAATGCTTGTGACCATACCATTGCCGTGGAAATCGATAGAGGTGTCATTTCTGAACCTTCGAAATGTCCAAGACAAGTTTGTGGTCAAAGTAATTCCATGTCTATTATCCACAATAGATCATCTTTTGCCGACAAACAAGTTATCAAGTTACAAGAAACCCCAGATTTAGTACCAGACGGTCAAACTCCACACTCCATTAACTTATGTGTGTATGACGATTTGGTCGACAGTTGCAGAGCTGGTGATAGAATAGAAATATGTGGTATTTTCAGATCTTTACCCGTCAGATCCAATCCTAGAATGAGAGCCGTCAAGAGTTTGTATAAGACATACTTGGATGTTGTTCACGTGAAAAAGATTGATAAGAAGAGGTTAGGTGCTGACACTTCTACCTTGGAACAAGCTGCTTCTGAACACGAACAAGAGGTCGAACAAGTCAGAAAGATTTCTGATGAAGATATCGAAAAGATCAAGGAAACAAGTCAAAGAGACGACTTGTATGAAGTCCTTGCAAGATCTTTAGCTCCATCAATCTATGAAATGGACGACGTTAAAAAGGGTGTTTTGTTGCAACTTTTCGGTGGTACAAATAAGACCTTCAAGAAAGGTGGTAGATATAGAGGTGATGTTAATATTTTACTTTGTGGTGACCCATCTACTTCTAAATCCCAGTTGTTGCAGTACGTTCATAGAATAGCTCCAAGAGGAGTATACACTTCCGGTAAGGGTTCTTCTGCCGTGGGTTTGACTGCCTATATCACCAGAGATGTCGATACGAAACAGCTTGTTCTTGAGAGTGGAGCCTTGGTCTTATCTGATGGTGGTATTTGTTGTATTGATGAATTCGATAAGATGTCCGATGCCACCAGATCGGTGTTACATGAAGTCATGGAACAACAAACCATTTCTGTTGCCAAGGCTGGTATTATCACCACTTTAAATGCCAGAACCTCTATTTTAGCATCTGCTAACCCGATCAATTCCAGGTACGATCCAAATCTCCCTGTCACATCTAACATTGATTTACCACCACCTTTGCTTTCCAGATTTGACTTGGTATATTTGATGTTAGACAGAGTCGATGAAAAGATTGACAGACAGTTGGCAAGACATTTGACTGATATGTACTTGGAAGACGTGCCAGATAAAGTCACCAATAACTATGTTTTACCGGTTGACTTTTTAACCACATACATTCAATATGCCAAAGAAAATGTCCACCCTGTTATTACTCCAGAAGGTAAGAATGAATTGGTCAAGGCTTACGTAGGAATGAGAAGCTTGGGAGATGACAGCAGATCATCTGAGAAGAGAATCACTGCTACTACCAGACAATTGGAATCGATGATCAGATTATCTGAAGCCCACGCCAAAATGAGATTATCTCCAACCGTTGAGTTAATTGACGTTAAAGAAGCTGTCAGATTGATCAAATCTGCCATCAAAGATTACGCTACTGATCCTATCACCGGAAGAATCGATATGGACATGATTCAAACCGGTACCACATCGACTCAAAGAAGAATGCAAGAAGATTTGAACAATGAAATCTTGGCCCTCGTTGAAGCCAACTCTAACGTTATAAGGTTCAACGAGTTAGCTCTTAAGCTTAATGAAAACTCCACGGTTAGAGTTGAAAATAGCGATGTTGCTGAAGCTGTCAAGAGATTGGTTCAAGAAGGTAAAGTCATTGAAACTGGCGATACTCACCGTAGAACTATCAGAAAGGCAATGGGTGTATAATAGGTTTAGTATGTAGATTACGTTTATTTGGTTTAGCAAGTATTAATATATTGAAGAAATGTTAAAGGAATGATTTAGGTTTATTCTCTTCCTCCTGGTCCACTAATTGGAATAACTCGTTCAATTTTTCATCTATATCTATATCGATTGCATCGTTTGTCACGTTATTCAAAAGCCTTAACTCTTTTTGTAAATCAACACTTTCTCCGTTCTTTAATCTGCCCAATATATCCTTTAGTATAACCAATTTGGAATTATGTGTGTCTCTTAAGGTCTCGATCTGCTTTCTTCTGGCTATCAATTCAGTCACGGCCAGCCCAAACAAAACCGTGAGTAAAAGAGTCTTGGTGGTGGACGTTTGGAAAAGCTCTCTTATCGTAGCTCTCCGCTTGGGTATCGTAGACTGTTGACGCACGCTATTAAGGCCGAACCGTAATGGGGTAAAATTAACTCTTCTGATCATTATTATACTTTGGACAGAATCGCGAATTGGTAGACTACTATCATTCATTGTTCAATACACCCAGTTTATATTTGAATAAACTCGGCCCTTGTTGATATCCAATTGCTTCTTTCTTTAGGTGGTTTATTTTCTGACTCATCATAACTTGAAATATCCAGTTCAGATCCTTATTCACTCCACATCAACCGCGTTAAATCGCCTCTTAACAAGAACGGCTCCGAATAATGCAAGTCACTAAATCCACCAGTATTGTCCTTGTGGCATTGAGCACATTGTCCATGCTCAACTTCCTATTGAAGTACTACACGTACTTTGTGTTGATGGTGTCTTCCTCAAAACATACCGCCCATGATGTCAATAATATAGCAGAAGAAACTGGCGAGGTGCCCCATCCACACGAGTTATACGTACCTTTATTGACATTCATACCGACTAAATCACCCGTGATAACACGTCCTTGGGTTCTTGTTACCAGTAGTTTCATCGAAGAGAACTTCTTTGGGTTCTTCATGAGTTTTTTCACCATATTCTACTTGGGGAAATACTTGGAAAACATATGGGGTCTGAAAGAGTACACCAAGTTCATTGCCTATAACATCCTACTCGGAAATACCCTGGTATATGCTCTTTTCTATTTCCTTCTGTGGTTCGGGGAATTGAAAGAAGTTCCTCCTGTGGTTGTCACGCCCATGGCAGTTATTATGGGATTCTTTGTGGCTATAAAACAGAGAATCCCATCCCATTATTTCCTATTCTTCAAAGGTAAGATACGGATAAAAGTGAAATATCTTCCATTCTTATTGGTGTTATTCAGTTTCATTTTACTGGTTTTAAGTGAAGAGTTCCGTATATCTTTCCACTTATCAGTGAACGGGTTCATCATAAGTTGGGTTTATTTAAGATTTTTCAAAGAAGGCGTGAATGACAGACAGTCATATCTTCTACCATTTCTGCTTACCAGAAGAAAGTCATCCAAGAAGAATTACAAAGTCAAAAAGACAGAAAAAGATACTTCATCAAATAGTAGTATCCACTTAGAGACAGTGGCCATCAAAGGGGACAGATCAGAGCTGTTCTCCCTTTACACGTTTTTCCCGTCGCCATTATCATTGATCGTTAAGGCCATTTGTAATGGGATATTGAACGTATTGGCCAAGTATAAACTAGTTGACCCCAAGAATTTCTTGACAGACGATTTGGGTGAAGACGACGAACAGCAAATGCTCGAGGACGTCAACAGTCTCCAGTCGAAGTTGTTTGATTTGTCGTCTCTCAACGGGGCACAAGAAGTATCAACTATAGCGCATACCAACTCCAAGCTCCTGTCGGTATGGAGCTGGATTGTTGGGCTGACGAAAAAAGTGGGCGTAAAAGCCACCATGGATAAGAGAAGAAAACAGGCACTCAAAGAGTTTGAGTAGTTTAGATTAGCATACCTTTCACATTATACTTTTAGAGAAATAGCATATATGGCCGCATATAATCATCAAATTATTTCCTCTCCGCGAAACATCATTCATCATGGGTGCACTTGTTTCACTTCCGATAGCTGCGTCCACCACCGCTATCTCTTCGATAGCCTCGTGCTGTGGAGCCGCCGCATGTTCTGCGTTCTGCACTTCGATAGGCGGAACTTTCCAATCGTCCATAATGACCAGAATCACATATGCGTTCTTCCTACTTGTCAACTCACTCCTTTCTTGGGTTGTCTTATCACCATTCATAGTCCACAAAATAGAGAAGGCAACGTTCGGATTTATAAACAGCAAGTGTGGTGCCGAAGGCGGTGAATGTATAAGTTTTGTTTCCGTCCACAGAATCAACTTGGCTCTTGGAATATTGCACCTTATACTTGCAGGGCTCCTTGTAAATGTTAAATCCACCACCAATCCAAGAGCAGCTCTTCAAAATGGCTGGTGGAAAATGAAGTCGTTTTTGTATGTGGCATTGATACTTGTCAACTTCTTTTTGATCCCAGACAGCTTTTTTGTCTTTTATGGTAACCACATAGCGGTGATATTCTCAACTGTATTTATCGGCATAGGGTTGGTGTTATTGGTAGACTTTGCTCATGCGTGGGCAGAGACTTGTTTGGAGAAGATCGAGTTGGAAGAGTTGACCGGCGAAGGCGAATACAACGCAGGGTTCTGGAAAAAACTACTTATTGGAGGTACTTTGATCATGTACATTGCCAGTATTGTGGTGACGATATTGATGTTTGTGTTCTTTGCAGGGGATGGATGTGGAATGAATAAAACTGCCATCACTCTTAACATGGTGTTTGCGTTAATTATTTCAGGTATCTCAATCAACCAGACAGTCCAAGAATCGAATCCTCAAGCAGGTTTAGCTCAATCTTCCATGGTTGTTTTCTACTGTACTTATCTTGTTATGAGTGCCGTTGCATCGGAACCTGATGACAAGAACTGTAATCCACTTGTCAGATCAAGAGGTACCAGAACTGCTAGTATAGTCATTGGAGCTTTCTTTACTTTCATTGCAATGGCTTATACCACCACCAGAGCTGCTGCCAACTCGGCATTCCTTGACGATGATAGCACGGAATTGTCGTCTGGATTCATCAGTGAACAGCCAAGTGGACGCAACGAAATGAGATACCAAGCCATCAAACAAGCAGTCGATGAAGGTTCATTACCTGAAAGTGCCCTCAATCAAGTCAACTTATACGACGAGGAAGGAGAAAATAACGACGAAGAAAGAAATAGTGTCAAGTATAACTACACGTTATTCCATATCATCTTCTTCTTAGCCACCCAATATGTGGCCTCATTGCTTACCATCAACGTTAAACAAGACGAGGTAGGCGATTTCATTCCAGTGGGTCGGACATATTTCATGAGCTGGGTCAAAATCATAAGCTCATGGGTGTGTTTTGTTTTATACGGATGGAGCCTTATAGCCCCAGTTTTATGGCCTGACCGGTTCGGGGTTCAATTATAGATAATTTAATATAGGTGTATTTGATGTGTTTACGCGACTGCCACAGCCTTCCTAATTGGGCAGTCAAGCATGCCAATCTTAATTGGCTCGCTAGTTAATGCGAAAATGAAAATGTAATATGAAAAGTTTTCGAAACACTCAATCTTAATAAAATGTCTGCCATCGTTACCAAGGCCACTGGACTCGTCAACTCTGCCGTCACCAAGTCCACCCAACTTGTCAACCAAACCGTCTACTGGGGAAAGGTCACTGCCGAAGTCGGTAAGATCGTCTACCAAAAGGAAGGATTGGCTCCACCATCTACTGCCCAATTCCAACAAGTTTACAATAACGCTTTAAAGTTTATTCAAACCCCAACTTTACAAAAAGAATTCTTACAAAAGGCTGCTGCCTTTAGACCATCCAAAGCATGTGCTGCCAAAGCTGCCATCTACGGTACCCAATTGTTAGCTTTCTTCTCCCTCGGTGAAATAGTTGGTAGAAGAAGTATCTTTGGTTACCCATCTGTTGGCCACGCTGACCACCATTAAGCAGTAACATTATATTGATGCATGTACGTATATATATTCCTAAAAGAATTGTTATTTTTAGTTGAGGATTGAAAGTAGATTTCATATTTATTAATGAATATAAACAAAGCTAGTCTTGTTCCTTATCTTCTTGCTTGGTTTCTTGTTGTTTCCGTCTCTTTGATGCCTCGATCATCTCCTGTTTCTGTTTACGTTTATGACTTACAACTTTGGGGACGGTAGTGATTTGTTTTCTCTTGATTTGATTCTTTTTCAATGATTTCTTCTCGTTTTTGGATAATTTATTCATATTCTCCATCCACAGGGAGTATCCCGATTCACACCCGGATTGTTTCATGACGTTTATTATTGGCTTGACCAATTGTGTATCTTCTTTGGTGAAAAAAGTAACAGCTTTTCCTTGCTTTCCTCCTCTACCGGTTCTACCAATTCTATGCACATATGCCTGGGCACTTTGAGGAACATCATAATTGATAACCAAATTGACCCCTTTGAAATCAACACCTCTGGCTAAAACATCGGTGGTTATAAGGACCCAGATGTCACCGTTTTTGAAACGTTTAATCACATCGTCTCTTTGTTTAGGAGTTCTTTCCGCATGGATCACATCAACATTAAGTTTATCATATAATAATTCATGGAACAAAGACTTGGCTCTGATAATGGATTGTAAGAAGATAATGATCGAAGGCTTGAATTCCCCGTCTTGGATAAGCTGTCTAATTGCAAGCAACTTCCCTTCTTCATTACCAGTGAATATAAGTCTTTGGTCAATGGTATTACTGGCAGCCTCTTTGTGTCCAATAATAACTCTTATGGCGTCTATCATTATTGCCTGACATATCTCTTCAACCCCGGATGGAATGGTGGCGGAGAAGATGATTTTTTGCACATTTGTTTTGGATAAACTGGCCAATATAGTATCTGTTTGCTGTAAGAAACCTTGTTCGAATAACTTATCAGCTTCATCAATAACTAGATTGCTGACCTTGGAAAGATTTATGCGTTCCTTCTTAATAAGATCAATTAATCTTAATGGTGTAGATACCATCACATCGTATCTATCTCCGTTCACTTCTTTGGCTGCAAGTTTATTAGCCAATTGTTTGGTTAACATTCCGAGTCTTAAGTTCAAACCCCTGCTTAGAATATCCATGTTTTGAAATATTTGAGATGCCAATTCGTTAGTTGGTGCCACAATCAAGCATTTGATTCCCAGGTTTTTGGCTGATTTGGTGGATGTGAGTTTATGTAATAAGGGAATCAAATATGCCAAAGTCTTACCCGAACCGGTGGGAGCACATGCAATTAAGTCTCTGTCATTCAAGAGAATAGGAATTGATTCACATTGAATTGGGGTTGGTTCTATGAATTCGGCTTTAATTAAATTGTCAAGGAGCTTTTTATTGATTTGAAAACGTGATACTAAATCTTCAAATGATCCAATAGGTAAAGGTATATCATTACCTGTGACCTTAGATTTATTGGCCAAACGGAGATTTTTGGCTTCTTCTGCCGTAGTGATCTTCGCCACCACTTCAGGCTCTATTTCTTCGGTTTCTTGCTGTTCAATCAATGGTTTATTCAAGTGCTTTTTGGTTTTAAAAAAATCGGTTTCTCTTTCGATTTCATTCTTGAGTCCCTCTTCTTTCTGGGTGTCCTGGTTTCTTTGCTTTTCACTTGGCAAAGCAAAGTCTGCGCTGAAGTTCTTACTTTTTTTGATGCTAGCACCTCTAGTCAATACTCTAAAGATATCCATGTTGTAAGATCAGATGAGATGAGATGCAAATTATCTAACACTTCAAATTATCTACAGGAAGCGCGCACAATCGGTTGAATGAAAAATTTTTTTGAGAGTACTGAGAATCAGCAAACACATACACAGCATGAGTAGTTTACGGTTCGGCATAAGCAGAGCAGTGTGTACTCGTGGGTATGGCGGCATACTCCAAGGCACGCGTTCCATCTATTTGCACAAAGGCCCCAGATTTGCCGGGTTAAAAAAGGACCCAGAACAAGTCCTCACCACCAGTGAAGGTATCAAATATGGTCAAGATATACAACAACATGTCAAGCATATTAAAGAATTCCTCGGCGACAAATACAGCATAACTCCTGATCTTGCATTACAAGTTGTGACCCACAAATCGTTTGCAAATGGTATCTTACCATATAACGAGAAATTAAGTGCCATGGGACAGAAAATCTTGACCTGGTATACTGCCAAAGTAGTCATTGAACAACCCACCAAAACCAACAAATCCAACGACTTATCCATAAATAATAAGAACTTAGACATCTTGGGCCAACCGATTTCAAGAGAATTAGCCGGCCGTATATCGGTGGGACTTTTTGCCAAAGTAAATAAGTTGAATTCAACCATGTTCTGGAACTCATACAACACCAAGGGATTAGGATTCGAATCCAGTGGTGAATTGAAGGTGAGTGCCCAGATGGTTTATGCATTGATTGGAGCAGTGAATTTCACGCATGGAAAAGCTGCCACAGAGGAGTTTATCAAAGAAAAGATATTTACACAGATTGAAGGCATTTCAAGAGAGTTGGTAGAGACGGCTCAAAATGCCACTGTATAGAGTAAGTATCCCATTGTAAATAGATAATGAGCTTAGGAGTCACCGTGTACATAGCATAGTTAGATAGTGTACATACGATTGTGTACAGTCCACCCAGTCATAATAGAAGTTTCGATAGAGCGAACGTCCCGGGTATATTTACGACGTGATGACGCATTTGTATGGGTGAAGATTTGAGCGTTGGCTGCGGTAAACGTTCACGGCTGCGTACGTGTAGAATAGATACATTTAGGAGGCATATGTGGCTGCCTAGAGGATGAGGAGGAAGGAGATAAACCAAGAGGTGGAATCTCAGGATGCAGGGGCAGGACAATTTCATCTACTGAAACAGGTCCTTAGCTTTACTATCAGAAGCCAGTACTAGACTTGTTCTTATGTCGATGTCGACTGCTCCAAGTCCTGCTCCACGTCCCACTCCAAGTCTACCGCACCATCCTCCTCCCCAGTTTCCGCACCATCGCCATCCTCCCGCGGCCGACCCCTGCAGCACCTTGCGGGTGTACGCGTGTCTATTGTCAACGCATTTCAAGATCAAATGTTGTGCCGTTACCGTAGCGCGTCTGGTTTTCACGAAATAAAATTTCTCTTATTTGTTTATAACACCTTTTCCTTCTATTACATATAACTAATAGGTGAATTTCCATACCTGACGACTAGTCTTGATCGACATGAGTGAAAAGAACTTGGCGCACCACTTAAAGGTGTTCAAACAGTTCCTTGAAATCTCGGCTGACAGAGGAAATTCAAAATCAAAAACCGGTAACAGAGCTGCAAGGGCCAGAGAAAAGTTGTTAAAATTATCTGATAGCCAGTTCAAAGAATTGAGCACAGACGTCTATGATGAATTGAGAAGAAGAATTGACGAGTCTCGTGGCGAGCCAGACTACCTTTTACCAAAACTGACTTTCCATCCTAACAGAAACAAAGCCAGACAAAAATTGAGTACTTTGGCTCAGCATAGATTCAAAGACTTGGTTTCGGATATATCGTATGAAATCGAAAGAAGAGGCTTACAGGAAGACCAGCCTGATCTTACGTCTCCTGCCGCTGATTCAAGCATCATCAATGACCCAATCCCATCCCCTGAAGCCACAACTTCATCTGCCACTGACCCAGATGATATATCAAATGTCTCAAAATCTTCTCCTACAAAGGATTCGACTTGGGCTCCAGGTACTTCCAAAAGCATTCTGTCGTCCGAGAAACCTAGCCAAACTATTGGTATCTCAAGTAAAACAGTCGTCCCTACTAAGGCCAATTTAACATGGTCGAGTGAAGAAGAAGATGAAGGCGAAGATGACCAAGATAATGACACAGAAGAGATGCATGATCCGGCGGAAGATCTCAAATCAATTCCTCCTGATACACCTGATTTGAACGAGATCCCACAAGAGAAAGATGACTTGAATAATGCTAAGCAATTGGGAACAGGCTTATCTGCCGTGGGTCTCGGATCCGCTGCAGGCCTTGGAGCCGCTGGTGGTCTTGGGGCTGCTGCTATCGCATCATCCAGAGATGTTGATAATGATGATGTTACTCTTCAATTAAAAGAAGAATTGAACAGTAAGGAAGAGCAGCTTAAACAGTTGAAATTAGACCTCCAAAAACTTCAAGAAGAGCATGATCAGGTCTTGGATAAGAATTACTCTTTAACCAAACAAGTTGCAGAACACGACAAAGAAAGAGACGAGTTTGAAAACAAGATCTCTAAGTTACTGGATAGATCTGATTACGATGATTTGGTCAGGGAATTTGAACAAGTTAAATCTGCCAATGCTGCTTTAAGATTAGAGAATCAATCTTTGAAAAACTCCGCAAATGCTTCTTCTAGAGATCACACCAGAAACAATAGCTTGAATACCCTATCAAGAGATTTCTCAAATGTAGCTGGTGCTGGTACTCTTGGTGCCGCGGGTGCTTCTGCTGTCAGTAGCCCCACCAAAAGCTCCAACGCTTATGATAAAGGTTCTTCTAATCCTCAAATCAAATCTGTATTGGATGCTTTGTCTAACTTGGATGCTCCTCCTGCCGTATCAGAGAAGAATGCATCTTTCGTGCTGTTGAAGAACGACGTCAACACATGGCAAAAGAAATACGAAGATTTGAAGGCAGGTAATCTTCTCAAGCTGTATAACACTGACATCTTGAGTCAAGGTCAACTCAAGCATTTCATCGCTTCGAATGGATTAATTCCAATCAAGTTGGTGACTCAATTCCACTCCTTGATCGATTCATTCTTGACTTACATTGATAACAAAGAGTTTGACACTGATATATTGTTTGAAAAGGTATCTAAAATCTCAGTCATCTCTAATGAAATTGCAAACCAAGGTGAAGGTAACCACTTGAACTCAAATGACTTGTCTGTACAAGTCAGAGACGCCGCAAGTCATTTATTAACTGTGACCAGATATTTCACAATTTACACTAGCCTTCTTCCGACAGTGGTAGTCGAAAGATCCGTGACTGGTTTGACCTTTTCAGTATGTGAATTGATCAGTAAATGTAAGGTTTCCAACACCGATTCGGAATTTAATACTCCAGTTGCTAATAGATCAATCGCCTCAACGCAGGCAGATAAATCCATTAACTCTGCCAAAAAGAATGATGATACTTCTGTGGGTGTGAGACCATTGAGGATGGCTAACAAATTGAAGAGTGCTAGTGAAGATAGTCTTAATTCTCCTAGAGATACTTCACCAAAAAACGCTCCAAGAAAGTTCAATCCTCTTGCTTCGAAGTTGGAAAAATCATCTGACTCATTAAGCAGTTTGAACAACGGCTCCAAAAACACCAAGAATGTCAACTTTTCCACCGAGGAGAAGGCTTACGAAAGTAACAGCCCAAGAAGTAACACACCAAAAAAGAATGTCTTGGACAAAGTTAAGCAATTTGAAAGCCCTCCTCCTGAGAGAAGTAACGAGAGAAAGAGAATATCGTTCAGTCCTCCAAAAAGTGAAAACGAATCGAGTAACAGCTTTATCTTGAATAGGTCATCATTGGAGATGAAGAAATCTCCAAAGGATTCAAACCGTCATTTTGATGTCAATGATAAAGACCTCAATGTTGACCCTGATCTCAGCACTAGTTCTATAAAGTCCACTAGTTCCAACATAGCCAAGCCTGTGGCTGCTGGTGTATTTGGTGCTGTAACAGGTGCAGGTGCTGCCGCTGCTAGTACTCTTTCTTCAGAAACTGATACCAAATCAGCCGACGTCAGTGCTGATGCTAATACCAAGGATCTCAATGATGCCAAACGTAGCAACTCAAAGGGCAGAAGCATTTTCCAAAGTATAAGAGACAGGTTCACTGATACTACTAAGGATCCTAATGCCAAGGAAGAATCTGACAGCAAGCAAGACACCAGTACTCATGACACTAGCAGTGAAGGCCCTCAAACATCAACCGCCGAAACGACACCCTCCAAGGATGGTAATTCTGATGTCGAAGTTACTCCTAGCAAATCATTCCAATCTGTCAGAAGCAGATTGAATGGTGAGTCAAAAGAAAGGGTTCCATCGTCTTCTGCTTCAGAGGCAACAATAAAACCAGAAGATGTTCAAGACTTCAAGACCCGTAAGGTTCATGTAAGTACTCCATCTGAGGACCTCAATAACAGTGAAGCTGAGAGAACCATTGAAGAACCAAATGATTCCTTTACTTCTCCTGGTATTGAAAAAAGAGACTTGGCAGAGAAACTGGTTAATGGGAACGTACTTCCAAGCAGTGGCTCCATCAAAGGTAATGTTGCAAGATCCATAAGTGGGGCTAAAAAAGATGTTGCTGAAGCTGCTGATTCT
This sequence comes from Yamadazyma phyllophila, assembly GCA_030571955.1. Lineage (NCBI taxonomy): Eukaryota > Fungi > Ascomycota > Pichiomycetes > Serinales > Debaryomycetaceae > Yamadazyma > Yamadazyma phyllophila. The sequence goes on along the minus strand of JAJLZE010000026.1, from coordinate 75,571 downwards.
GTCACTGGAACTCATGTATCCAACAAGAGCACTCAAGATAAGAATGGACCAACCATTAACGGTGGTTTCTCTAGTGGAGACGGTCCAAACTTGAACAAGACTTCCTCAGATCTTGCTAGTCCTGCTCTCAACTTGAATCAAGGAGATTCTGTAGCTCCTCAAAAGAAGGTTTCCATCAGCCAATCCAACCCACAAACCAGAACTATAGTTCAGGATGAAGATAGTGAAGAAGAAGAAGAGGAGGAAGAAGAAGATGATGAAACAACCGTCAAGGCTAAGCAGAGACAAGAATACAGAAAATCTATGGCTGCTGCTACGTTTAATGTTGACTTGTTCGATATCGATGATCCAGATAACACATTGACACAAGTGTTGCTTTATTTGGAACATCAAACTGTCGAAGTTATCAATACCATCCAAATACTATTGACTGCTATTAGAAAGCCAAATGCTACGAGAGGTGAATTAAGTCAAAAGTCAATTTCCGTCACTGAAGTTATCAAACAGATGACAGAAGCCACCAACACTTCTATGAACCAGACCAGAAATGCTCAATTGAAAGAGCACGGAAGCTGGATCGTTAAGAGCTTGGAAGATTGTTATCACCGGATGAATATCTTATCGAAGCCATCGGGCGATAACAAGAAAGAGCAAGAATTTGCCGACAAATCGTTAAAGCAAAGATTGGCAGGTAATTGTCACGATATTGTTCGTTGTACAAAAGAATTGGTCAAGACCGTTGAAGAAGCCAGTTTGAAAGAAGATATAGCAAACTTAGATGCAAGACTCAGACATGCAGATGATTTAACCTGAGTCCAAAAATTTATTGATTGTCGTTAATAATGATTGATGTTGCCCCGTTTTGTGAAATTAGAACTTTCACTCTTGTTCATAAATTTCGTGTATTATTTATATATTATTTCAACTACTAATACAAGATGTGAAGAAAGGTTGTCGTTAGCGGATAAACTTGGAAAGAAACTTCTGATGATAATCAGAATCTATAGAATCCGTGGTGAATTTGGAATTGTCCGTGAGCTTGTTGTCTTTTTTGAAAGCAGATGATCGCCAGCTCTTCTTTGGCTTTTGGGATAGTAGCGGATTGGCTTCAAGGGCTTTTTGGTTTTCGAGTTGTTTCTGTTCTTCTTTTTCTTTCTTTATCTTAGCGAGTTCTTGAAGGAGAGCTTCCGAGTCTGATTCTGATTCTGAGTCCGAGTCCGAGTCTGAGTTTGACTCATCGTCTTTAGCATCGGTGATATCTTTGGTGTTAGTTTCTTCGTGTTCTTTACTAGCGTCCAGTACTTTATTTCCCTTACTCTCATCCAGTACTTTATTTCCCTTACTCTCATCAAGACTCTTGTCTAGACTACCCTCGATTACTTCTCTATCATCCGCTTCATTCTTCGCTATTTCACTCTTATCAAGCTTATCCTCCTTCTCCATCTTAACCCGCTTATTTATATCTTGATTAAACTGTTTAACCTCTTGCAGATCAATATCATACTTCTTCACATCTGACCTGTACTTCAAGCTGCTTTGCTGAGTAAGCCCTCGTGCGTGCACTATGCTGTCACCAATAGGTCTTTTCTTCCCCCTTTTTCCCTCAAGCGTGGGCCTATGATTAGTAGTCATCTCAGTTTTATCTAGTTAGTTTTCGCGGTTTTTTACGGCCTTAACGATTTATACATTCGCGATGTTTTGCAACCGATTATAAATCATCTTGGCCCATGTTTGTATTCCCAGCCTTCAACCAGAACTACAAAAAACGGAAGCGGTCTTTTGTCTGCTGCAAGGAATGTCGGTCCCGCCGAATAAAGTGTGACCTAAAGACAGACTACGAAAAACATGGCTGTGTTAATTGTGCTGCCAACAACTACCATTGTGACCTCATAAAAGTTCCAAGATTACAGAATAAAGACGATGTCACCCCATATGTATCAGCGCCCAGTGGTGATATTTTAGACTTGGATTTATGGAAGGCCAAGAAGGGCCCCAAGTGGAAACCCGAGTTGGAGTCTTCCAGCACGTCGTCTGCTCGGCTCGAGCTGGATAGCCCAGTTCATACCAACAAGCTGTCACCTGGAACGGATGGATCAATAAACACAAAAAAAGGGGATATGATATACCGAACCCCTGCCTCAGATATGGTACCAGTAAATCAAGTTACAGATGTCATCAAAGTCAACAGTCCCACGTCAACTGTTAGCACGGTGAGTACAAAAATTAAAGAGCCCGATACTGCCCCTATAAGGTCTTCAGAGTATAGGAACTTGGATCCACCGGTGGAACCCGAAACAGAGATACTACCTGATGTGATGCCAGCCAATAGAGTTGTCTTAGGTAGATTTAGAGATGAAATCAAAGGTGTTACTCCAGGGTATATCAGGGCACTGTTCCGGTTCAATCTTTCCTCAAGTGGTGAATTCAAATCCAAAACTGCATATCTTCTTAATCTTACAGGTGAAAAACCACCACTAGAGAACCCTTTAGTGGAAGACTTTGTGGTGGACCAATTGGAAGGTTTAAAAGCATTTTGCATGTTCCCTAAAATGGATACTCTTTGTGAAGAGATCAAAGAGGTTTGTAAGATTTTTTTGGTCAAGTATAACCAGATCTTTCCTATCATTTATGAGCCGGTATTCTGGGAAGATTATGATAACCGTGAAATCCCCACCGTATTGGTCTATAGTATGGTTTTGGTTGTGTTGAAGGATAAAATGGCTGAACCATCAATGAAAAACTTATTGGGAGAGGAAGACTTTCTTTCAAAATTGGGGGAGTTTGAAACCGTCTTGGAGGTAAAGATCAGAGAACTTTTGTTGAGACTTCAATGTGCAGATAATAACATGTTCATTCGAATGTTGTGCTTTATTTTGTTGTCTTTGCATTATTCCAGGAATCTGTATCATAAAGAAAACTCTGCTAATGATATAACCACCGCAGTCAACTATGCATTTGCTCTTGGATTGGACAGAGACGATGAAGAATTGGAGTATGATATGGCATTAATTGAGTATAGAAGAGGGCTTATGTGGTCTCTTTATGTTCTCAACACTCTTTGTCAGGTTGCAAGTTGCAATTTCTGTCATATTTTGAAATACAATAGTTCCAGTTTCAACAGCATAACATGTCCTTTACCATCTCAAGGGCACCTTATCAATGCAGTTAGATCCCTGAAAATGGTGGACGATATAAGATACGGAGGAATGACAGCTAATTCAATCAAGCTACTTCTGCATTGTGAATTTGGAATTTGTTTCAGAGAACGTAATGTCGACGTATATGAGATTGGGAAGACCAAGCCTGATCCCAAAACTATGGTGGGGGTGTTCAGTAAATACAAGGATGATATGTCCCATTTTCTTTGCCGAATATTGAATAATCTTTTCATAATTCTTTCCAAGAAAAAACCCGAGGTGAACGAACAAGTCAATTGTGCTACGAACATATTTCATTACCTATCATTACTCAATGAGGATTGGCTGATCCATATCCCGCTAGTTGCGGTTGCCCTTCAAGCTAGTCTTGACATTCTAGTTAAGAATCCTGCCAAATTCCCAAACCCTTCCAAGTACTTGCCGATAGTTGAGATATATGCTCCTAAATGGCCACACTTGAAAGAAGTTCGGAGGAAATATGAACAACTATTATACAAGGACTTGCTAGAAACTACGAGGTGAGATCTAGAGATTTATATTATGATACAAAGAGGATCATCCGGATTAATTGTCTTCAATTTCATCTTCCCAACCATCGTCATTATCATCAATTCTTTGTGGCATAAGCTCGCTCATCACTGGACCACCGAACTCAGATAAAAGGTCATTAATGGATCCCACCAATTCAGGATCCAAATCGTCAAGGGTTTGGATGATCTTATAAGCATTCGTCAATATGAGCTTAACTTCATTTATAGTATCTTGGTCAACTGAGGTGTTAGGTATATCCCTATAATCGACGTCCTGCTTTTGGTCAGGGTGTTGTAGTTTAGCTTTGAATAAATGTGCTAACGTTTCGTAATAATAGACCTCTAAGATTTGGTCGTTGATGTCTTGAACAAGCTGACACACTTCAATAGCCAAGTCATATAATTCCAACTCAATTGCAAATTTGGTCACAGTAAGCAAGGGCTGTATCAACTCTACAATTTCAAAATTTACAGCATCGTCATTGGCCTGTGCTTGTATCAGTTCTTTCTTCTGTTTGAACAAATCCCAGGATTGTGTGAGAGCTTCTTTAGCTTCATCGTTTCTCTGCTGACTGATTCTAATTGATGATAATAATGAATGGGTTTCTGGGTTGGTATTGTCGATTTTCAAAGAGTACTGAATAAGCTCATCACATTTGGATTCAGCTTCCGGTTCCATACACAAGTCCGTCATCCATATTTCAATCTTTGCAAATATACCTTCGTTCAATTTCTTGATAATCTTGGAGTCTTTGTCACCGTTTTCGAAATCGGTGTTCAATTTGTTCAACCCAACATCCAAATAGTCCAACCCTTCTTGGCCACCAATGATCTGTCCCAAGTAAAGAAACTTTTCGGTCCCGTGTTCAGCATTTGGATCCATTTCACAGGTCTTCATAAACACATTGTAGGCATTTTCCACCTGGTTGTTTTCCAACAACACTTCTCCAAATAATTGCAAATATTGTATATCTTCTTGGTTCTCCACAAGCTTGGAGGTAAGCAATTCCAATGCCTCTTCAGGCTGGGAGTTGTCCAAGAAATACTTGGCTTCTTCTATAGTACTCATCAATAATAATTTTTTAATGTCATCGCGAATTCATCTATAATGGATCTTCCACAGCAGCAGTATGAATTGTTGGTGAACGAGGTTCAAATTCTTAAGCTCATCTACCACCGGAACAAGAACCAGCACAGACTACTGGTATGGTGGAAGTACTTCAAAATGCTATTAACCAGGCTAAAGAAAATAGTATATGAGCCTACAGCCAGTAATATAGAAGCGCTTTATAGGAAGAAGCTCATCAAAAAGTGCTTTTATGAATTCTATGGGATTGTCAAATTGGGCCAGTTCATGTCCCTTGGACTTGTATTGGTCGCAGCATTGAGTAGGGTGAATGAGGTATTTAAAGATTACAGCGATGTTAAAGTTGAACCCAAATTAAGTGAACCCAATGTGCCTGAAATAAACATGCCAACCGAAGGGGCGGAAGATCTTGGTGAAATAATCCAAATAGAGCCAGCAGAGAGTATCAAACAAGCTGAAAAAGAAGTCAAGGATGACATAGAAGTTTTGGAACAGAAACCAAAGGTCAAGAAAATCAAGAAGGATAAGAAAGATAAGAAGCAAAAGAAGAGTAAAAAGAAGAGCGATATCGATAAGATATTCGGATAGACTTATAGTAGACAGAGAGTAACGATTAACGAAGTTCATGAACATTTCACTTTAATATACATAACACTAACTAATATTGGACATAACGAGGTTGCATGTTCTCTAAATGCAAGCTTTGGTTATCCAAACCAGTATTCGATCCTCCTATTCTTTGATCATCAGACTGACTGTATTGGTGAGCCAAGTTCGAATGGGATTGTTGACTCTGTTGATTTTGTTGAACCATCAGGGGTTGGTTTTGAAAATTTTGATTTTGCTTTCTTTGGGATATTAGATTCATCTGCATTTGTAACTGCATCATTTGATACTGCTGTTGCATGTACTGTATGTTTGGGTTTTGTGTAGTGTTCTGTGATTGTTGGGGTATTTGTTGTGGGTGCTGTTGGGGTTGTTGAAAATGCTGTTGTTGATACTGTTGATGCTGCAGATGACCAGGTGATTGAGGAGAGTCCATTGACACTGGGGTGAATTGATTCAATTGATCGATATCTAAACAGAAATCGTCATCGTAATCCATCACATTATAAAAGTAAGGGTCGTTATTATCATAAAATTCATTCGTCGTTGGGATTGGGGCATAAGTTTGAACAGGCTGGAAAGAAAGTTCGAAATCGTTTACAAGCGGTTTGTTGGCAGGGACGGCTTGAGATTTAGGAGGCGTCACGTTTGGAGGTTCTGAAAAGGATCCATCCAGTTCATGATGAAAGTTAGGTTGCTGGCCTAATAAGGATGAGTCCAGATCACGAGACTGGGAAATCAGCTGTTGATTTGGTTGACTCAGAGCCTGTTGCATCGAAGCTCTTTTAGGCAATTCTGCTTCAGATACAGGAGATTGGCTCAAATCACTTGAAAAAGGAGAGAGATCGTGAGGGTTGAATGATTCACCGTCTTTCTCATCAGCACAACAAGCCTGATGGATCATATCAGAATAATTGGAAGACTGGTTTCCAAGCACTATACCTTTTTTCTTTAATTCCTTCTTTAATCTGTTCTTGATTCTTGATTTACCTTTGAAGCCTGTTGGCAAGAACTTACACTCGCCACCTTCGATATGAATTTCACACCAGATTTCGGAGTTCTGGAAAAACTCTCCACACATGGAACATGTTCCGGAGGACTTTGATCTTTCTTTGGTTTTGACGTCTTTAGGGTACTTGAAATGTCTTGACTTTAAATGGGTCTTATAAGTGTCTCTTCTAGAAAAACCACCACTTGGATGACACTTGTGGGTCACATTGTTTTCGTCAATGTAGACACTGAATTTATGGAAAGGACAAGAATAGGCCTTTTTGATGGAATGTTTCTTCAAGTGTCTGGTCAAATAACCTCTTAACTTAAATGTAGCTTCACAGTGAGGACACTGGTGAGCCTTATCATTATCAGATCCGGACAAAGGAGGCGATGGAGTATCGTATGATTTAGGACTGTGAGAGGTATTCATTTGGCCGGCACCTGCTTTCATGGACATGATGCTCTCGTTGTTGGAAGAATTGGAAATAGTGGGAGAAATGTTGTCGTTGGGGTCGACCTGAGTGTTTGACTTGACGGAGGCGTCATCAGTGAAGGTCCATTCGATTTCGCCGTTTTCGTTTTTAAATGGCAAGAACTGGGTGGAGATGCCGGTGGAACAAGGTTGGGCCGATTCTGAGGTCAATGATTTGTCATACTTGATTGTATGTGGGAACAAGGAGTCATTAGGTTTGGTGGCGTCGTCGGACTTCTGGTGCTGTGGACGTTCCTTAGGCGGAGCAATGGACTTAGTACGGCTGGTGGCAACAGAATCTTCGTTGGTCACGGAAACAAGCAGACGGACAGGAGACACCAAAACATTGAGGATTGCTAGGAAAACTCTGACCAAAGGATGGCCGACGAGGGATAATAAAAGCTTATTGTTGATCATAGTGAGCGCTTGTTGATTAATGGGCTACACAACAACAAGAGTGTTTCAACGATTCGATATAAATATGGCAAGGGCAGATAAGATAATCAGGGTAAAATTTTTCTTACGAGATTTTTTTGTGAGAAAATGAGAAAACTTGTGTGAACAAATATAGATAATGACGGTCGTGCGAGGGCGCCAAGTGATGATTATTGTTTATGGTTAGGGATTTTTAAGGTTACAGTTATTGTGAGATAGCGGGGGGAGGTTGCATAGGTTTGGGGCCGGGGCGAGGCGACGGGGTAGAGGGTGCGGCCAGCTTGTCTGGGTGGTACCGGCGTTGGTGTCGGGTCTCGGGTTAAATATATAGGTGGGGTGACCATGTATAATTCCGTGAGGGTTTTAGGTCGTCTAATTATCGTCATGTCGATGAATCGGCCGCCGCACGACGGGGTATTTTACCGCGTTGGTTTGGTCCAGCCAGTGTTATTGCGGGTCGAGTTGTGGGGCTACGGGGGACGGCGGGCGGCCATTTACAGGTGAAACTTGGGCCGGGACTGGTGGGGCTCACGTCGATTCGTTAGTCGTTTATAGTATAATACATAATAAGTTAGTGGTGTAATGGTACATTATTGATCCAAGTTGGTGAAAAAGTCCCGTAGATTTGGATCCTGGGTCATAAATTCGGATATGTTGGCAGTGAAGATTTTATCACTCAAGTATTCCAATAGTTTGTTTTGTTCGATTTCCTGGAACATTTCCAGCGACGAAATGGCATCGGGTTTCGGCAGTAACTCGGGTGGTTCTAATTTGTTGGTTTGGTCCGGAGGCTGGTCAGTCTCGGGTGGTTGGGTTTGATCTTGCGATGGGATTTCTTCTCCCGACTGTCCGAGTCTGTCCAAACTTGCTGCCAAAGCACCCGAAGAACCAACAAACCCTGGTGCTCCAATCGATACAATAGGCGAGACATTCCAATCGTCTTTAGAAAGAATCAGGGTGATTTTCAATTTACTCTCAACAAATGATCCTCCAACATGTCCGGTGGGTATGGTTGAATCCAGTACTGTACATCCGTCGGTGAATGTGTGCACCAATTTGTCTATACTTCCCAAGGTTTCTCTCATGAACCACCAGCGATGGAAATGGCCCGAGAGCTGATTATAAAACCGCGTCAACAAATCGCTGATTTGATGGATCCGGGCAATGTCGATATCTTGTCTTGTATCGAGCTTTTTGAGCTCAACCAAGTATATAATTTTGATCTTATACTTGACGAGGATCCCAAGTAACACCAGCGAGGCAGCCGGTACAAACGGTACAAGTACAAGTGAGTCCCGAGAATTGTCCGATGCTTGTTCGAATAAATGTAGTGTATTGGTGATGATCCCGAGATACACATCACTAAACTCATGGACTTTTTGTTGAAGGTGAAGCCGGAAGTTTTGTAGAATGATTTGTACAAAGTCACACACAAAATGAACAAGTATGTGTATCTGGTAATCTCTATATTTGAGGGCCTTTGTATCGACTGTTCTCAACTTGGCTGCCCATTCGTTGACTCGTGTGCCATGGCCTTGGATCTGTTGAATGGTGGCCTTATTTTGAGGCTGATAGATCGTAAGAACAACCGTTTCTAATGTCTTACAAGCATCCACTAATTTACCAAGAACTGCATGTTCAGGAGGCCCGATATTGAAATCTTCAAGCTTGATATAAAATGCTTTCGAGTTCACGATTCCATTGAACCGATCTAAAATGTATAACATCCACCAGAAGTTGCTGAAGTAGGTAGAAAGCTCTTGGTCTCCATGCGATACCAAACTTTCGTGGGTCACTTTCATATGGATCAACAATGTCTGGGCTAAACCAATAGCTGTGTGTAAGTCCTGACAACTCTGTTCATTTCCAAACTTAAGAGGCCTGAAATTGAAACTAAGAAGCGTGTGCACAAGCATTCTTACCAAATGGTCTTCGTCTCCAAGTTCGGGCAAAATGTAAAGGATCTGTCTAATTTTACAGTCCAAAAGTGCCAGGATTTCTTCTATACGTTTGGAAATTACATCTTTATCCTCGTATTCAGATAAGCCTATGACATTGGCCAATACCGGCAATGCAGTAGGGTCTTTGATCGACACCAAAATGATGGCGTAGATCAAAACTGAACTACATCGTTTGGACCGGTATTTCTTCCAAAACCTGGGTTCGTTCAAAATGGGAAACACGGCGTTCATCCGGGTGAAAAATACATGCAAAAGCAGTTCAACTTGTGAGTATGTAACAGGGAACTCGGGACTATCGAGTGTGAAGGCATGTATCTCATCAAGGTACCGATAAGTAGCTTTGGAGCGAAGTCTGTGTTCTGTCGAAGGGACCACTGCTTTGGTAGCAGAAACTTCGTAGTTATCGAGGTTTTGACTCTTCGTGGGGATACCTACCACCAGCAGGATTCCTGTGGATATCACGAACTGGTACTTCTTATAGAGAAAGGCTGCGTCGATAACGTCTGGAATTGTATCTTGGGTGGAGCTTGTAGTTCCTGGAGTGGCCAAGAGGATTCCTCCCGGAGTTGAGCCAGGGATAGAGTCGCTGGTGTAGGAGCTTGCCGGACCTCCTGCTAGACTTTGCACGGTAGGAAGAGAGCCCGGCGTGCGGCCTTCGTACGACGATGAGTAAGGACTCGACCTGGTATCGTATGTGCTTGGAATAACGTTTGGATTATGTGCTAAAGCTGGCACCAGAGCTGGAGCCTGACTATGGGCAGATGCATTACCAGATGCAATTGGAGGGCCAGGATATGGGGTGCTAGCTGGGCCCGCAGAATGAAAATTAGTATAAGCCGACGGATCATAGGATTGGGCCAGGCTATTAGGAGGGCTTTGGGAATGAGTGTTTGGTTGGATAGAATTGTTTGGTTGGATAGGATGGTGTAGGTTATAAGGAGGCGGCGGAGGGTGAGACATTTGTCCTGCCGGGGGCCCCAAATGGTTCGACGGAGCACCGTATTGGATGGGAGATACGGCGAGATATGGCCGTGATGCTGGGGAGGGAATGTAGTTGTGCTGGGGGTGCTGAGGGTTGTACCACCGGTTAAGGCCAGGCTGCTGGGGAGGTCCTGGTGGAGGCGGCCCTGATTGCGAAGGAGCAGGAGTCCCGTGGATGCCCTGCAGAATATTGCCTACTGGAGGAGCCAAAGAATGTGCTTGCTGGGAAGACGGTGGTGCATTATAACCCACTGTAGGCTGAGACGGCTGGCCGTGTTGTAGAGCTGTAGGAGTTGGCCCTGGACTACGGGCGGTCCCCGCGTTGCCCGCGGCAGGAGTCGAATACGTTGTCTGATTACCGCTGTAGCCTTGGAGTTTTGGATCTTGTTTTGGCCTAAGATCAGGTCGTTTATTAGGACTCGTGGCAGTAGCGTCTGGCGGCGCCTCGTCCTTGGCGGTATTTGCGGAGACAGAGCCCCGTTTTATCTGTTGAGAGTCGTTATCTTTTGAACGAGGCTTCTTTATGAGATCACAATGTAGGTTTGAATCATGACAGTTTTGACAACCGGTGACATCGTAGTTTGCAGACTTGAGGATACATTTTATACGTTTCTGGCGGCAGGTGCGACAACACTTATAAGTACGTTTCCGTTTGTTATACCCTTCGTTGAACACTGGGAACACGTTCATCTGCGAGGTGGAATATGTTTAGAAGATTATGAGTGCGATTAAGTCGCGGCCCTGGCTATAAACTGTATTTTTTTAGTAACCAACAAAACGTCTCAAGCATCGAACAATGAGGCCTGACTATTTTTAGTCCCATGCCGAGGTGTTTGACAGCGGTGTATAATTAGAGAGAAACGAGTTTGGAAATGGACTAGATAGAGCTAGTACTCGGTACGGCGTCCATCGTGGAGTCCGTGGTCGTACCAACATTGCTTGCTCTAATGGTTATCGTAAATGAGTACCTTGAATGCCGTTTTAGGCAAGCTCGAGAAAATATTTGTTCGCACCGAATCGAAGGAAATTTCACCTCGAGGAATTGCAGATGCTGAAGGTTAATTTGACTCACCCAGCCATCACCCAAATAAACGGAGAAGCGTGGTTCCATGAACTTAACGCCGAAACCTTCCCAGGACAATCGTTTGCCTTGAAGGTGGACGAGATCCTTCACCATGCCAAGTCCGAGTTCCAGGACATTCTTATATTCAAATCATCGAGTTTCGGAAATGTGTTGGTGCTTAATGGAATTGTTCAGTGCACCGAAAAGGACGAGTTTGTATACCAAGAGCTCATCACACATCTTCCACTTATGAGCCATCCTGAACCCAAAAAGGTATTGGTCATTGGAGGTGGAGACTGTGGAGTAGTGAGAGAAGTGGCTAAACACATTGAACTCGGTACCGTCAGCTCAGTCACCATGGTGGAAATCGACGATATGGTGATTAACCTTCTGAGAAAATACCTTCCTGGAATGGCCAAGCCTGAGCTTTTCGATAACGATAAAATCAACTTTGTTATCGATGATGGGTTCAAGTTCTTGAAAGAAAACGTTAACCAATACGATGTTATCATCACCGATTCCTCTGATCCCGAAGGACCAGCAGAAGAGTTTTTCCAGGCCAATTACTTCAAATTATTGCAAAACTCCTTGGCCCCAGGCGGGATTGTGGTGATGCAAAGCAGTGAGAATATCTGGTTGAATATTGACTACCTTAAGGAACTATTGGGAAAAGCCCGTAGTGTATTCAAAAACGTCCAATACACTCAATGCTACATGCCTCTGTATACTTCGGGACAATTGGGGTTGATTGTGGCTACTGACGACGAGTTGAAGGACTTGACCAAGCCGTTGAGACGGGTGGCTAACGAAAGTGAATTGTTCAAGTATTACGGTGCCAAAGTGCACGAGAGTTCGTTTGTATTGCCTACGTGGGCCAGTGATTATTTGTGTAAATAGACGCATTGCATAGTACAGTTGTAGTTTAGAGAGGACGTGTATCATCAAGAGGACGATTAATGTATCACCAAGAGAGCTATAGTTAGATACAATAAAGTGGAATTTAGTTATCATAAAGTAAAGATTAGACACCATAAACTTGAGTATTAGACACCATAAACTTCATTATTAGACACCATAAACTTGAGTATTAGACACCAAGTAGAACCAATACTAAACAATCAGATCAGCCCAACCACCCACCAGCCTCCACATGCCCACAATCAACTCTAAATGCCCCGCAGCCGTAAATCTTATCAACACATTTGAATTCCACCCAGCGTGCGCGCACCACACCGCACTATGATGTTGATTCTTCCACTTCCTCAAAAATTTCCCACTCCCTTAACCAGGTTTTTAGTCCACTTTGCACTACTAAGCACAACACGACTCTTTTGAGCCGCAAAACTATACACCTGTTTACCAGTCACAACTCATTCCAAAGACCTCCCTGCTATTGTCCGTGAGCTAGGCCCTTGAATTCCCCTAGCAATCCTCCCGTATCGCTCCCTTCCCTGGCTTCTATTTTTCAAATATAAACAAACATTAATCATGTCTGCTGAAGAAGATTATTCCCATAATATCGATGACCAATTGTTGAAGGCCGTTAAGCAAGAAGGCGTCGTGCTTGACCAGCCCATTTCCGGCGACTTGGACGGCTCCTCTGTCGGCCAACATCAACTGTTAGGCCAACACCAACACCACCAACATCAGCATCACCCTCACGCGTTGCAACAGCGTCACCAACAACACCACCACCACCAACAGCAGCAGCTCCATCAACAGCAGCAGCTCCACCAACACCACCAGCAACTCCCCCAAGGTATTTCTCAACAAATCCCTCAACAAACAGTTGATCAACATCACCACCAACACCATCACCAACACCCAGGATTTGCTGATGATAACGAATTCAATATTCAAATCCCCGAACCAATCATCAATTCCAAACTGAAAATATACCCTGTCCAAGAAAACACCATCACTGCTGAAGGTAATTTGATCACCAAACCATACCCTGATCAAACGTTTGGTGATAGAAAAGAGTTGAATGATTTTATCGCTGAATTCGCTCGTGATAATGGTTTCGGAGTGGTGATTGCCCATTCCAACAAGAAGGCTATCTATTACACCTGTGAGTTGGGTGGTCGGTACAGAGACAAAAAGAATAAGAAGGCCCAGGCTGCTTATCCTAGTGACTCCTATTTAATGGACCCAAACACCAAGACCAAAAAATTGCGTTGCCCGTTCGCCATGACTGCAAGTTTCAAAAAGGCCAACCAGTCCTGGGTGTTACGTGTGACTTGTAATGAACACAACCATCCTCAACTTGATCCGTTGTCGAACCACCCAATGTTACGCAAACGTTCAAATGAGTTGAATATGTTGATCGTTGATTTATACAAGGTCGGTACCAAACCTCTGCATATCGAAATCAAAATCAGAGAACAATATCCAGACATCTTGATCAAACGTGAAGATATCTATAACGAGATCCGTGGCTACAAACGTAAGTTGAAGAGAGAAAACGGCTACATCAATAACGCAGGACAAGTTACAAATGGTAAAAGATCAACTGCTAACTCTTTCCACCAAGTTGGGCCTTTGGACGATGACGATGATGACGAGTTCCATCACCAACATAGAGACGTGGACTTAGAACGCTTACAAGCTGCTGCTGCTGCCGTACAACAACACCAAAACCAACAGCCTAGTGATATGGATCAAGTGGCCGCATCGATGGCTGCTGTTGCCAATGCTAATAATGCCCATTCAAATGATCAGATCTCAATGGATAACATTGACAGCCGTTTGGTAGGAGAATAAACATCTTTGCATGTCGATTCTCCGTGTACAATCTTAAAAGCCGTATAGTATTCTAGTGATGTTTGTATATTATATTTTGTAATAATTGTTTTATATTGGGCCATATTTCCTATAGACTCTTCAAAAGCTCTAATCCCTGAGCTCTTTCCTCGTATATCCTGGCAAGTTCCCCTACTTTTATTCCCCTGATCACCGGTTTATACTTGGAATTTTCAACTGGTTTATCATGCAATTGTTGCAGTTCTACACGAACTTCTCTGGTGTCCTTGAAGTTATACCTCTGTGGCGGGTATTGTACCGTTATAGGAGACTCAAACTTGACTGGACTGAGTGATTGCCTATCACTGAATTTTTTGGTCATCATTGAATAGGACTCTTTGTTTTTAATGGGTGATTCAAACACAGAATCGTTGGTCAAAGTTGCTTGTGAGCTCATGCTCTTCAATGAAGGTGAAGGTAAATAATTGGTGACGTTTTCGTTACGTCCCAACACTTTCTTTGGCGAAATATCTATCTCGTGGTCTATTTCATTTTCAATATCACTTTCTGAATCGACCGTCATATCGTAATCAATATAAGATGTATCTTCATTATGAGGAACAAAGATATCAGCAATTTGAACATCCTTAAACCTGTAGTCAAACCGGCTCCAGTTGTCTATAACTTTCCTTATGAAACTGCTCACTATTATAAGATTATTCTCGTTTGATTTAGAATAGACTTCATGGCTCAATGCGTTTATAAAGATCTTGGCCAAGTGCTTTGAAGTGAGCCGAGTGACAGAATGGTATTGTGTAAGCTTACTGAAAAGATGAAACAAGCTTATCAATATCACCTTGACATCGTGCAGGAGTCTCTGGGAAATGTCTTTGAAATTCTGTTCTATTGTATCATCCCTTAAAGGTAAACGAATTAACTCAACGGGGATGAGAGTTGGTAAGTCCGTTATTAACCTCTTGAAGCTTGTAGCTATGCAGTATAAGTTCCAGTCGTTGATCCATATCAACTGATCACGTTTGATACAATCGACAAAGATTTCACTGCTGAGTTTGTTTCCAGGCCGGTGGAATATAAGTTCAACTCTGGGGCCGTAAGTGTCGATGATGTTGTAGGTCTGGTAAATATGGTATTTCAAATTCTCCAGGGGCAGTTCATTAAGTTCATTACTGAATAAAAGTCTCTCCGATCCTTCAAGTTGATAATCATGTTTATACACATTGAGACTTATTTTGATCTTTCTGATATCAATAAGATGATTGAGCTCAGTCAACGTGGGGCACCTGACAATCAACCCCGTACCTGACTCAAGCCTTATATTGTTATCAATCAACGTGAAGTTTTCAAAAAGACGGCGGGTAAGATTCAAGTTCTTTTTGGTGGTATGGATATTACCCAAGAGTCCTGTGAGAGTCTTGATAAACCATCCTTCATGAACAGTGATAATCTTGTTGATTGAGCGTAAATTGAAGTCATCAAGTAAGAATTTCTTCAAGAACTTGACTCCCCATATCCAACTTATTTTATTAAGACCACTACAGAACATGATCAAACTGTATTTTTCTTGTGGCAAGTAAGTAACGAGGGTTAAAATGAGTTCGTCGTAGTTGATATCGTCAGGGGAAGGGAGAAACGACGTGTCAAATATGTAAAAAGGTGTATTTGTAGAACGTTCGACTTCAGTTGTTTTGTAAAATATGCGTTCCATTTTGACGTTTGATGGTGTTAATGCTTGTCTTGGTGTGATGTATCAAGTACTGAAGACGCCTTATATGGCGATGCTTATGCTAATGAAGCTTGTTTTTAGCAATCCTTTAATCCCGGTGTGAGACTATAAGGGATTCCTGATGCAATAAAAGAGCGACGGGTGTGGGCACACGGGGTGGGAAAACGGTATGAGTGGTTTTCAGCGCCGATGGCAACAATGTGTATGAAAAGTATGCAAAGTGAGTGGCACCAAATAGATCTATACTCTATTCAACGAATTACGGCCTGCTGCAAATGGTTCCCTAGTTGGTATTGGAAAAATATAAACAAAGGAACTTGGCGGGTCCATCTAAAGACCTAGGGCGTGCGCCGCCCATTCTCACCAGTGGCGGACTCACAAATTCAACCTCACAATTTGCCATCAAACTACAGCTGCCATTATTATCACAGATTAATATTCGTATAGCAATGGCGCCAGTGAAAGAGACCACCCCTGAGCGGGGCGAGAAGGAAACGAAGGACAAGAAGACCGTCGTCCAGCAGGAAGAACTCAGCGAAGAAGATCAACACCTCAAAGATGAATTGGAACTCTTGGTAGAGAAATTGAATGAATCGTCTCATAGTGAAAAGGATCACGATAGTTATCTTGACAGTCTTAAAAACACCATAAAAAACGCCACCACCTCGTTGACCGCCGTGCCAAAGCCATTGAAATTCTTACGTCCTCATTACCCTTTGCTTTCTGAATTGTTTGACAAATGGGCTAAAGATTCATACCTGCTCCAGTACAAATTGGCGGACGTGTTATCGGTATTGGCCATGACTTATTCTGATGACGGCAAAAACGAGTCTCTTAAATACCGTCTTTTGTGTAAAGAAGATGATAGTATTGTTGATTGGGGCCATGAATATATGCGCCATTTGGCGTTGGAAATCGGCAATTCGTACCAGGAAAACCTCGGTAGTGACGACAGCTATATTTCCAAGCTCGAGAAGTTATCCCTTTCAATCGTGCTGTATTTCTTGAAACACAATGCTGAGGCTGATGCAGTGGACTTATTACTTGAGATCGAATCGATTGAAAAACTCCCTCAGTTTGTTGATGATTCAACCTTCCAAAGAGTTTGTCTTTATATGGTAAGCTGTGTGCCATACTTGGCTCCTCCAGATGATACATCCTTTTTACAAACCGCTTATTCGATCTACTTGTCACACAATCAATTAACTCAAGCATTAACTTTGGCTATCAAATTAGATGATGAACTGTTGATCACCCAAGTGTTTGAACTGACTCAAGATACCTTGATCCATAAACAACTTGGGCTCATCCTTTCTCTGCAAAACAACGGATTCAAATACCCAGGTGATGATGAACAAGTTCAAGAATGTATTTCCAATGTTAAATTACATGAAAATTTCCAATACTTGGTTAAGGAATTGAACTTACTTGATCCTCGTGTTCCAGAAGATATTTATAAATCACACTTGGAAACCAGTAAAGCAGGTATTGGTAACTCAGGCTCAATTGATTCAGCTAAACAAAATTTGGCTGCAAGTTTTGTTAACATGTTCTTAAATTTGGGATTTGGTAACGATAAATTGGTCCTGACCGAAGAAGATAACAAGTCTTGGATCTACAAAACTAAAGGTACTGGTATGACTTCCACCACCGCATCCTTAGGTGCCATTAACCAATGGAATGTTAATGATGGTTTACAAATCTTGGATATGTATACTTATTCCACCACAGATGAAATTAAGGCAGGTGCTTTATTAGGTACAGGTATCATTTCTGCCAATGTTCATGATGACGT
Source organism: Yamadazyma phyllophila (assembly GCA_030571955.1). Lineage (NCBI taxonomy): Eukaryota > Fungi > Ascomycota > Pichiomycetes > Serinales > Debaryomycetaceae > Yamadazyma > Yamadazyma phyllophila. Next base: position 58,004 of record JAJLZE010000026.1, on the reverse strand, counting down.
GGATGCCGCTTTGGCTTTATTGCAAGATTACGTTGCAGACCCAAGTAACAAGCTTTTACAAACCTCAGCCATTAACGGTTTAGGTATTGCATTCGCTGGTACTGCCAATGAAGAAGTATCTAACTTATTACTTCCTCTTGTATCTGACTTGGACATTTCTGTTGAGGCATCCTCTTTGGCTGCATTAGCTTTGGGTCATGTTTTCGTCGGTACCTGTAACGGTGATATCACCTCGACCATCTTACAAACTTTATTGGAAAGAGACTTCACTCAACTCACAAACAAATTCATCACCCTCATGGCATTAGGTTTAGGTCTTTTATACGTTGGTAAGACTGAACAAGTTGAAGATGTATTGGGAACTATTGATGCCATTGAACATCCTATCAGTAAGACCTTGAAAGTCTTGGTCAACATCTGTGCTTACGCTGGTACCGGAAATGTGTTACAAATTCAATCCTTGTTGCAAATGTGCACTGTTAAGCCAAAAGAAGATGATGCTGCTGCTGACAATGATAACGAAGAAGCTGATGCAACTGCACCAGTTGCTAACTCCACCACCAACCCTGAAGATAGAACTGCTAATGACGACGTGGTGATGGAAGACGCCGACGGAGAAGTTAAATCAGAAAGCAAGAATGCCGTCAAAGAAGAAGCTGATAATGATGATGATGATGACCTTGATCAAGATGATGACGATCTTATGTACCAAGGATTTGCTGTTTTAGGTCTTGCACTTATTGCTATGGGTGAGGACATCGGACAAGATATGTCTTTACGTCATTTCTCACATTTGATGCATTATGGTAACCCATTGGTGCGTAGAGCTGTGCCGTTGGCCATGGGGTTGGTATCTACTGCTAATCCTCAGATGAAGGTATACGAAACCTTGTCTCGTTACAGTCATGATCCAGATTTAGAAGTTGCTCAAAATGCTATTTATGCAATGGGTTTGGTAGGTACTGGTACCAACAATGCCAGATTAGCACAATTATTGAGACAATTAGCTTCTTACTATATCAAATCTCCAGATTCCTTGTTTATGGTCAGAATAGCCCAGGGTTTATTACACTTGGGTAAAGGTACTTTGACCTTGACTCCATTCAACAGTGAAAGAACTATAGTATCTAAGGTATCCTTGGCCTCATTGTTGACGCTTGCAGTTGTTTTGATCAACCCTAAGAGTTTCATATTAAACGATTTGAGTTCTGAAACCTCTCACCAATTGTTATACTACTTGATTCCAGCAGTCAAGCCAAGAATGTTGGTCACAGTCGATGAAGAATTGAACCCAATAAAGGTCAATGTACGTGTTGGTCAAGCTGTTGATGTTGTGGGACAAGCAGGTAAACCAAAAACCATTACTGGTTGGGTAACCCAAAGCACGCCCGTCTTATTGAACTACGGTGAAAGAGCAGAATTGGAGAACACAGAGGAATGGATAAGTTTGAGCAGTTCCTTAGAAGGAGTGGTGATTTTGAAGAAAAACCCTGAGTACATGGAAGTAGACTCGTGATATATAAATACATAAATAATACAGAATTGACATCGTGTTTCTGGTAGTCTCGGTGAAGAAGACAAAAGCATTTGTCGCCTGAGCAGTCACTACAATCAATCAGAATTCAAGAGAAGACTTCATATTGCTATCTAATACTTAGGAGCATTGTGTTGCAAACGCTTGATGTCTTGTTCGTTCTGCTCTTTTCTCTTGTCGTAGACATTCAAAGTCTCTTCAGCAGCTTTAACACCAGCCAAAACCATAGCTCCAAATGTTGGACCCATTCTGTTAGAGCCATCAACCTCAGCAAGTTCCATACCAGTGACAACTAATCCAGGAGCAACTTCACGAGTTCCTTTGACTATATCATCTTCAGCTGTGTTCATGTCAAGACCTCTCATATGTCCCAACTCAAGTTGCAGTAATGCAGCCATACGCTTGGCAGTTCCAGCACCAAAAGGACCGTCGTGACCAGCAGCAGATAAAACAACATTACAGTTGATGGTGTTGGGGTCCATACAAGAGTGATCATCGTGGTGTAAAGTAACCAAAGTCCAGTTGGTTACAACACCAGCAAGACGCAACTTACCTGTTGAAGGATCAGCTCTGGTAATCAAATCCTCAACAGCAGTTGCGTTGAACATCTTAACGTTTGGGAACAGCAACACTTTCAGTAATAAGGTGGACATAAAGTAAGCAGCGTGCTTAACAACCACAAAGTCACCTTCATCTTCATATTCAAGACCCAATTCTTCTAAGAAGGTTTGGGCTGGTTTTCTTAATACCATGGCACTAAACAATTGACCACCTAACCAGCATCCTCCACCAGGAGAAACACTTGCTTCGATGATAGCGATTTTCAAGTCTGGACGGTGTTTTGCTAAAGTGTAGGCAGCAGATAAACCAGCAGAACCAGCACCAATAATAACAATATCAGACTCAGTATACTTATCCAAGTCAGCGAAGTATCTTCTGGTCATGGCTCTAGAGACAGACGATTCTCTAATTGGAGCAAAAGTGAAGTTTTCCCAGTCAGCCAACGAAACTTTGTTAGAGCTTTGTTGTTGAGAAGACAATTGGATTGATTCAAGAGGTTTTTGAAGTAAAGTTGGAGGAGCCATTGTTAATAAATCGTTGATTCGAAATGTTTGATTGATTTGAAAAACCCAGGCAATTTCATAGGTATTTATACTTTTCAGCCCATCTATGTAACGGTCTTTTATGTGCATACTTCCCCTATACTTACCGGCTATTCCCACCCAACACTAAATTGCATTGAATATATTACTGATAACCGCATTGAAAAATGGCTGCGAAAACTTGTAAACGCATATCTGGTGAGTTTCGCCAGCGATAAAGGGAAGGAATCAGAACCAAAGGCCTAGAAGGGATGGCGTGTAGAGCGTTGGGTTGGATAGCAATTGAGGAGGTGTAGATCGACGTATTGTGTGGAGAAATAGAGCGGCATCAATGTAGAATAGTTAGATTAGCCAGGAAAAGTGCTTACTAACTGTTGCTACTGATACGCTGATTCGGATCTAGTGCTTATTATGATTTAGCTGATCCTGCTGATGTGACAGGTCTTGCGGTTGTAATAGAATTGTTGTAGTAGATCTTGCTGATGTAATAAGTCTTCTTTTACGGTCTTACCGGGTAGTTCAAAACATGCCATTCCAATTGTCAAATAACAAGCAGAACTCAAATAGTAGCACAAATAATAAATTCCCCAAGCATAGCCCAACTAAACTCAATTGATACCCGCCGTCTTGAAGGTACATTTAATCATCAATAGCACCACAATTATTTCCGCGAAACATGAAGGTGGTTCTTTTAGGGTCTACCGGTTTAGTAGGAGATAAGATACTCCGTGAGCTCATCACCAACGATGCAGTAAAGCAAATCACTACCATCAGCAGAAGAGCCCCCAAAGTCACCGACCAAAAGATCAAGGCAATTGTGGAAAAAGATTCCGAAAAATGGTATGACGATTCGTACTTTGAGGGGCAAGATGTTGCCATCAGTGCTTTTGGAACCACCCGTGCCGACGCTGGAGGTAACGAGATGTTCAAGAAAATCGACTACGGCAACAATTACAAGTTTGCAGAGACTGCTTTCAAGAAAGGGGCCAAGAAGTTTGTCCTTATTTCGACTGGCGGCGCCAATTCCAATTCAAAGTTCCCTTACTTGAAAGTTAAGGGGCAACTTGAAGACGATATCAAGGCGCTTGGATTTGAGTCGACTGATATTTTGAGACCTGGTCTTTTGTTGGGTGAAAGAGAAAAGGCCCGTTTCGTCGAAGGAATTGCTAAAGGGTTGGCCAAGTTGCCAATTGTTGGAGGCATGATCCCATCCAATTCGGCAGAAATGGTGGCCAAAAAGGTCAACAGTATTCTCAATTCCACTGGCCACAACGAGTACGACGGGAATAGTATCAACAAAGTCTAGTTACGACATTGTGTTTGTATTTAGTATGGATGTAATCAAATGTTTATAATCAAATATCTGTAATCGCGAAATTCACAAATGAAAGTAGTTCTTCTTGGATCAACTGGTTTAGTTGGTGACCGTATTCTTAATCAACTTGTTCTCAATGACCAGGTAGAGAGCATCACAACTATCAGCAGAAGAGCGCCAAAGATTTCCAGCCCTAAAATCACCGCCATTATAGAAAAAGATACATCCAAGTGGTACGACCCTTCATACTTTGAAGGCAACGATGTAGCTATTTCTGCGTTCGGGTGCTCCAAAAGAGAAGCAGGTGGGTTTGCAAAGTTTGTAGAGATCGATTATAAGAATAATCTTTCATTTGCCCAAACCGCTGCTGCAAATTCAGTGGGCAAGTTTATACTTATATCTTCTGTTGGAGCCAATTCGTCTTCGTTATTACCATACTTTGGAGTCAAAGGAGAATTGGAAGAAGAAATCCAGAAACTTGGATTCAAGGCAGTTTCAATTCTTAGACCAGGAGTGCTTTTGGGAGACCGGGAAAAGCCAAAGAATTGGGCTAATCAGCTTAGTATAAGACTCAGCCAGTGGCCTATTCTTTCGTACTTTTTACCATCTAACGAGGCCCATGTCATTTCGTTGAAGGTGAACGAGCTCTTGGGAGCAACAGAGCTGAAGGTTTACCAGCCAAGAGATATCAATGAAGTGGCTAGAGAGAATGAGTAGAGGAGAATGAAACAAGGAGAAATGAGTAGAGGAGTACCATTAAATACCAATTTATGTCTTAGTCTAATGTATATTATGTTACTTGAACTCTTGAGCCTTTCCGGCCATCAATAATCCAACGATTAAGCCGAACAATCCCAAGACTGACCCGAAGATTTCGACCACCAAGATTTTAACGAAAAGGGAAGAATCTGCTGCATCCGAAACAGCGGCGGTGGAGCCAGTGATTCCCACGGCGATACCACAGATCAAGTTGGAGAATCCCACGGTGATCCCGGCCCAGAACAATGAGTAGCCGGTGTACAAGTTTTCCTTTGTAAATAGTTCGGTTTGAGGAACGTTTGTTAATTTTGCCGAGAAGACAATTGCCATGATCAATCCGTAGATGGCCACCACTTCACAGAAGATAATGGAGATCAAGTTTTTAGTTGTGATTCTTGGAGTTTTAACCCCGGCACCAATGATAGACGACCCGGTAATAAAGATCCCCCAAGCAGCGCCAACAACAGATAAACCGATACATGATGCAATTCCTAAGTTGGCCCACATGTAGGGCGAAGTTGATTGGAGGAAGTGCCCGACGTTGAATGCTTCCCCGTCCCCGGTGAAAAGCATATACCCTCCCACGAGGGTGACAGCCGCCACGGCAATGCTTGAGTATGCCATTATTGAGTTGATAGTTTTTCAGGAGTGAGCGCGGGTTGAAACATGAAGTTGGTGGAGGTTATGACGAGGGCTGAGAATAGGCTGGGAATAGGGCGAGGTGATGCGAGATTGGTGGAAGAGTGGTGGAAGAGTGGTGGACAGGGTAGTGGAGAGTTTGTGTTCACTGCAAGGTGCTGCCAGATAAATTGTAGAATGTAGAGAGTGCTTGGCTGGTGAAGAGAGGAGTGATGAGAGAGCCATCGAGGTTTCGAGGATTTATAAGTTTATCTAAATGAATACGGATTGGAACCTTGGAGTGGGAAGCCTTGATAATATGAGTCAATTGAAGTCCATTTGAAAGATGAAGAGAAAGCTTAGTCAATGCTGAATGTCAGTTCTACGTAGCTCTAACCGAAGATATCTGGTAAAACGAAGGAAATACTCGAAAGATTGGAGAAGTGAAGGCTTGAATCAACTTCAGAGACTAAGATAAACAATGAAAAAGCGAGAACAGAATACAAGACAAATAAGACCAAGCTTATACGACAGTCCCAACAGCCCTACGTCGACGGCCACCCTCACCCCCACGCAGTCGCACGCCTTGTCCGCATCTTACCTGCATTGGGCCGGGGCTCAGGCACTTCATTTACGAATTTCGCATCCAAATCAAGGATCTTCATGAATTCAATACACAATTTGCCGGTGGAGTTGGTGGCCAAGATCATCGCCTTGTGTCCCGTGCACATCCAGTACTCGCTCTTGAAGTCCAGGCTGTACTCCAAGTTGGCCCATGCCTGTTACTACGAAACTGTCAGCATAGCACCCAGTGATAATATACCGATAGACGAGTTCCATTTGTACCAAAAGTATACCGATGTGTTGGAGGACCAGCGCCCATTGAATATGGCGGAAGGGGATAAAGCGCCGTATGTGTTTCCTGACGGCAGAGCCCTTTTGATTTTCTACAGAACAAACCCGTTGTATGTTCCTCATACGCTTATGGTGTCTACAGTGGACGACATGGTTTTCCTTAACAATATAGCTCCGGGGTTTTTGAAACGGTTCAAGAAAATCATCTATTACTCAGCAGGGGGACCTTTCTTTTATGAGCCGTTCATGAAGCATTTGAACTTCCACTCATTTGCCGGTACTGACCAGCACTTTATACCTGAGGGACTTAAATCATTGATTCTTACAGAAAGTCCCTATATTCACTGTGAGCTGGTGGTGTCATTGACGTTGATGTCGTGTATATTTGATCAGGAGGAATTGCTGAAATTACCCTGTCTTCGTACGTTGATGCTCGTTGAAATTCCTTTTACGTTGAACTTGGATATTCCTCAGTTGAGGCTGTTGACTATAGGGCATTTTGCTTTGCCTGCCAATTTGTCCAAGTTGACCAAACTATCCACGCTCCGGATTTGTATGACGTTGAGTCAGGATTTCAAAATTGGAGTCGAAGACCATAACGATGCGGTGGTGCCAAATGGTCTCGATAATCTTGAATTGATCGGTATTAATACCTGGAAATCGTTGCTCAATCTCAGGAAGTTGGAAAGCCTTCAGAAATTATCCATTCAGTATTCAGATGATTGCGGTGACAAAGTGTATCTTAGGGTGCCTCCTTATCTTAAGAGTTTGGACATCACTGGTCCTAAGCGTTTGGAATGGGACTGTGCAAATTCTCTTCCAGATGGATTGCTTAAACTTGTGTTAAGTGGGTTTGAAGCTTTGGGTGGAATTGTTTATCCCAGATCCTTGGTTGAATTAGACTTGAATGAGTCTGATCTTTTCAAGATTGACTTAGGCGGCTTGGGTAAGCTTGTGAATGTGACTAAGTTCGTTGGCTCGAATCGGTTTTACGAGTCTATGCGGATCCCACCCAATACTGAGACCTTGAAACTACAAGATTTCCATGGTTATGACTTAACGGTGTTGAAGCGTTTGAAGAAAGTCGAAGTAGAGAGTGCTTACGATAGTCCGGAGTTCTTTGACGGTGATACTCATAAGGTATTTGACCGAGCAATTGGCCCAGAAGTTACCGACTACACCAGTCAGCTGAACTGTCTTCAAACAATAGGGGGACTTTACAGAGTGAAGAACTTGAACTTATCCGCAAATACAAGTACCCTGCCATTCATGTATAATTTCAGGAACCTCGAGACGTTGATTTTGAGAGTTGGTGATGGAATTCAGTTTTCGGTCCCTGATTTACCTCCAACATTAACTACAGTGTCGTTATTAGGATGCCACTTCAACTACCGTGCTGTGTTCCCCAAGTCTGTTAGATTCTTGAAGTTTGATCACTGTCATTTTGATAAGAACCCGCAACTTAACGAAGGCCTCGAAGTTCTTATCTTGGAGGAGGTAAGAATGGACGGGAAGAAGTTTTTCAAGGATACTCCAAGAAGTCTTCAGGTACTCAGTATGACTGAATGCAGATTCACCAAATTCGAGGCCGATTTCAGTAAAACGGCTTTGGAAGTGTTTATATTGGATACTCCTAACTTCTCTGCTAAGAAGATTAAACTCCCGAAAACGTTGGTGACGTTCCGGTATTATGGCTATGATGATGATAATGTCAAGCACAACGTCTTGGAGTGGGTGGATTTATCTGAATGTAAAAGGATATGCGAGTTCTTCTGTCCTAACATTACGTTTAGAGAACGCAAGAAGTTGGAAAAGCTCAATAGAATCACTGGGGGTCTTCAAAAGACTGTGCTTGACTTTGATCATCTAGTTATCGGGTGAGGAGGTACAGGATTAGAGGTCAGTGATGGTTGTCAGAGGAATTGAATATGATTAGCATAGTAAGTGTCAGGAGAATTGAATATATGACTAGCATAGTAAGTGTACCAGGAACGATTAGTATATGATTAGCAAAGTGACCATCAGGAAGGACTGAATATATGACTAGCACAGTGAGTATAGTGATTATTAAGGATGATTAGGATAGTGAATAGGTTCGTCAGAGAGATCAAATATATGATCAGCACAGTGAATATACTCATTATCAGGAAGACTAGTATACGACTGGCATAGTGAATAGAATTGCCTGAAAGAATTAGTATATGACTAGCATAGTGAATAGTACTTGTCTAGATGATTTAGTACATAATTGTAATGAATAGTAATTGCCTGAATCAGTATACATCGCAGCCAATAGAACTGTCTTCGATCAGTATACATCGCAGCCAATAGAAACTCGATCAGTATATCGTAGCCAATACGTCAAAAGATCAGTTTACCAATAAACATCAAATACCTACACCGAAAATGTAATCATCTGACCAAAGTCTGCCTCGCAAGATGATAAAGCCGTTGCAGGTTTCTTTTTCCCCCACTTGACCTCCCCCAGATAAAACCACAATAGACATTGGAAAAAAGTGAGGGTCAAATCGGATTAGTCATAATTTTGAATGCCTCTACTGAGTTGCTGTAGTCTCTGAGATCAATTGTACGCAGACCAACATGTCCAAGTCAGACGAGTACAAGCCAAAGTGTACTTGTGAGGCCGATGTAGCTGACAATAAGCTCGAGGCCATCTACGATAATATGGACGATGCCAGTGCCTGTCAAACCACAACGAGCCGGCATTCTGAGTTCCCGGACGGAGGAAAAGATGCATATCTTTCACTCTTTGGATGCTTTCTATGCTTGACAGCCACCTTCGGATTGACCACCGCTAACGGCACGGTGCAAAACTATATTCTGCAGCATATACTCGTAGATACTCTGCAGTCGACTATATCGTGGATCTTTGCAGCCTTCAATGTGTTTGCTTTTGCTCCCGTGATAGTGTTGGGGCCTTTGTATAATCAGATCGGAGTGAAGAAGATGCTTCTCTGTTCTTGGATATGCTTTAGTACGGGGTTGATGTGTTTTTCGGTATCCCGTAAACTTTACCAATTTCTATTAAGTTATATACTAGCAGGTATAGGGATGCTGTTTCTGTTTGCATCTGCTATCAACACATCCACCCATTGGTTCAATAAGTATCGTTCGACAGCCGTGGGCGTCATGTACATAGGCAGTGGTATAGGTGGGATAGTGATTCCTATACTTCTTCGAAAACTTTTCAAGTCTATAGGGTTTGGTTGGTCCATGCGAGTGTTGGGCTTTATTGCATTAGTTTTACTGGGAATCGCCGTGTTCATCACTAAAGATCGAAGAGTAGAATTGGGCTTGAACGAGTCGGAATCAGGGAACCCCATGATCGATGCATTAAAGAACATCGACATCAAGAAGCTTAAAGAGCCCTATTTCTTCGTATACCTTATATCAGGAATAGGCAATAGTGCCCCGTTTTTTCTTTCCATCAACTATCTTGTATCGTATGCCACTGCTAATGGCTGGTCAGATACAAGAGCTTATTATCTTCCTGTTGCTTATAATGCTGCGTCCAGTGTGGGCAGAATTGGTGGAGGATACTTGGCCGATACTTATGGCCGGTTCAATATCTTCTTTATCTTCAATATTATTGCAACAATTGGAGTGTTTGTGTTCTGGCTTCCTCCCAGTATAGGCCATAGCCCTGGAGGACTTTTCATGTATTCCATATTTGGTGGAATCACTTCAGGAAGTTATTTCCAAAGCTCTCCTACATGTTTAGCACAGATTGTTCCTACCAAGGAATTCGGGCCTCTGTTTGGGCTTCTTGCGTTCATCATTGCCTTATCCAACTTCGCCTTTTATCCTATTGGAGGTGCAATTGCTGGCAGAGCAGATAACGGGGATGGATATGATAGATTTGTTATCTTGGTTGCCAGTTTACAGTTGGTTGGGTTGGTGTTCACCGGTATATGTCGGGTGATGCTAGCAGGACGCAGAATGGTGATAGTTTAATAGTACATAGTATCTTACAATAGGAATCAATAAAATGACGAGGAAGAAACAGTACACAAGCTTAAGTGGACGGACTCAGATAGGTGATCAAATGAACGAACTCAGACAGTCATCAGATAAACGAACTGTGCTTGCTGAATGAATAATGATCACTATAACCTTCAAACTTCACACACAAGAACTTCACATGGCCATTGAGAATAGATACCTTCCACTGGGACTTGGTCAACCTGAACTCAAACACATCACCAACTATAGCATCGGCGAACTTCCGCTTTTTCAGAGGCTGGTCGCCAAACTCGTCTTCTTTAAGCACAACCTTGCCGTTTTCCACCTCGACCGAATTGAACATCCGTGCAACTTCCTCTGCACTGACACCCAAGAAGTCCAAGATCCAATTGCTTTTCATCTCCATTTCATTGATAACACAATGTGAGTTGATCATAGAAACTATCACCGTTAATCTAGGATTCGACGGGTCTGTATCATCAGGCATCCATTCCTGGTCGGGAACTACAGCCTTGAATGTGTTCCTTAATTTGGTAGCCACAGGGCCTGCAAACCTTACGGTGACCAACTTGGTGACTTTGTTCAAGTAAAGTCGTACATCATAGAACGGATGAGCTGGTTGGAAATTCACGGTTGAGTCTGAATTAATTTGCATGATGATATCTCTCTTAGGCTCTTTGGCAAGATACGGTCTTTGGTATTCGAGATAAAGCTCTACACCTGGAACAGGAGAAGGAGCAGATAAACCTTTAGGCGATATGTCGTTTAGGTTTATGACGATTTCCTTGATATCAGGAGTGAATGGGTTATGGATGATTTTATGTTTGATAAGTCTTTGTTCGACCTCCAAAAATCTATAATACCGGCACTCTTTTATAAGAGCAGCCCTATGAATGTCATCTCTTACAACAGAAGGATTCCCCCTGAACACCTCGAGGATATCGGCGAACAATTCAGGCGACCTGGCTGGTGCTTCAGTTGAACTAGACGGAGGAGGACGAATAACCTCGAGCTTTCGAATGTCATCCAAATTGCCCAAATTGAAGTTCACAGGAGCGTTCACGGAAATGAAGTTGGGATGGTTGCCTGGAGTTTGTAAGAGGCCCCGGGGGATTCTGAACGGACGGCTTCCAACTCTCACAAACATAAAGTCTTTAAGAACCACGTCCAAGAGACGTTTAAGACAAAAATAAGCAGCATCAGCAACAATGTACATTTGAAGCAAGTCGTCCTGTTCAAAGAGACCGATGTGGTAGCCCTGGAGGTGGCGGACGATGTGTTCAAATACGTCTGGAGACCTGTCGATGAATAGAGTCTTATCGCTGTTACTAGGCTGTTGAAAGAAGTTTGTGAAGTAGGACGGAGCATCGGACGAGAGCGAGGCGCCACTCACACGGAAGAGCTTTGCTCCCACCTGGATCTGGTAGACCTTGGCGTGGGGGAGGTGCTCCGGGATGGAGTTACTGAACTCATCAGTAGCGTAAGCGAGAGCGTTCATGGCGCGGGTTTGAAAGTTGAGAGAGAGATTTATGAGGTGAGCGATAACTGGGAGGAATTGTTTGAACTACGGAGGTTGAGACGGGGTGTAGGGGTCTGGGAGGTGGAGGTCTGTTGTGGGAGGTTGTTGTGGGAGATTGTTGTGTTGTGGAAGAGGTAGTAGATGATACCTGTAATTTCTATTAGGAACGAAGCTCAGACTAACTGTTCACACCGTATCTCTGATAATTTCTCCGTGACTTCTCCTTTAATCTCCCAACTCTCCTTGAATCTCCTTAACCTCGCCTTAACTCTCTTTAACTCTCCTTAACTCTCAGTAACTCCCCATAACTCTCTCTAACTTCCCCTAATTCCTAACTCTTTCTCCCTCCCAGTCTCGCTTACCGCTACCATGTCCGTGCGCGCGATTCTATCATCTTCACCATGCCCGGAAAGCGTACGTTCAACGGGTGCTGGACGTGCCGGTCCCGGAAAGTCAAGTGTGACGGCAGACGACCTGAGTGCTCTCGATGTGCCAAGGCGGGCCTCAAATGTGGCCGGTACGACATCAAGTTGACGTTCTACCAGTCGCTTACGATTTCCTCGTCAGGGGACATCGTGGATATCGGGGCTAAAGAACGAGAGAAAAGACCCCGTGATAAAGATAAGAAGGAAGAAAAATACAACAGGAGAACCGTGGAGCTCAATGAGTTCCCCAAGCGGATGCGGTACGAAACGTTTAGTGAGTTAAACCTGGTGCTTGTTAGGCTAGAAGATGCAGTGCGTGCTGGGGCGCGTCGTCTGGTCGCGGGCCCGTTCAGAGTGTATCCGGTACGAGGCGCCGACAAGGGCGCGGTGGCCGCCGCGAAACCTGCGGGCTTACCGTCCGTGGTGGCTGCAAACGAGGTGGTGGAGCCTGAAAGTACCGACATCGACGACTACGAACCGACGCCAGAGGCCCCGCTATCGAAACGACACTTGGAAGCGTTGATCCACCCCGAACTCGTGTCGCTTGCCCGGCTCTCGACCTACGCCATCAAGGGCCCCGACTACCATATTAACGACCAGAACATCTACCATATAACCTACCCGACTTTTTTCCCCAATATCGATTCGGACGACTGGGTGCCCACCAGCAAAGAGATCTTGTCTCTCGTGCGGCGTGGGGCCGACGGTAGCACGACGTTGGACCCCCGTTACATCACCTTGGTACGATACTTGGGCAACCTTACACCAGCCTTTATAAAGGTAGGAAAATGCAAGGAGAAACAGTCCCATTTCTGGGACGAGTATGTTCGCCCTACTCTCCGTCATATTGCGTACGAATTCGTGCTTCGAGGCCAAGAGTTTCTCCACAATGTCGATTTACCTCAAGACCCATCGGCGATTCTTCCTGGAGCAGCAGGCTCGTTATCGGACCGATTGAACGATAACTTGAAGCTTATAATCCACCATTTGATGCTCAGTATTGCCGGGTTTAGAAGAAGCACCAAAGAGAAGTTTTCTCTCACTACAAATAAAGATATCTCTAAGGATTTGGCCTTTAGTATCTGTCTTCGAAAAGATGCACTTAACATGCTCAATATGCATTTGGATGAGTTTGATGATATTCACACAGTTCTTAAACGGACTCTAAACGGCACAGACTCGGTGTGTCAATACGACTCGATGCTTCTTTTGGCCGTTCTTCTCCAGATAGAAGTCGATACCCATTTCAATGTATTTGAGAACTTCGAGCTTCTATTCAGCGTGGGCGAGTTAACGTGCTTGGGGCCCATCCGGACGTGTGGCAGGGACATGGCCGTGGTGATTGTGGCGATGTTCGACGTGATGTTGACGTACTATAAGCTGACACAGAGAATCAATGTCTATAACTATGAGATGTCTGCCGACGAAAAAGGATGGTATAATGATTTGGACGAGTCGTACGACGTGACGAAGAACGTCGACACGTTCAGTAAGGATATAGAAGAGACGGCCGAGCCGATAGAGCCTCGTCCGTTGGTCGATAATACGGACTATAATGACTACTCGAAAGATATAGGATACGATCCTGCTGTGGGCAGCGGAGCCAATGCCAACGCGGTGTATGCGGCGTACGGGGTCCCCCGGTCGTTGCTTGTTCTTTTCGCCGACTTGGTGACGCTTGCCAACCACCGAAGAGTGTTTGTTAGTGAGAAGAAGTACCCCAGAAACTTCCCCAAGATCTGTGCGTCGTATGAAGATAAGCTTGAAAAATGGCAGAATAAATGGGAGTTGAAGACCGAAACTGGCGAGTATAAATCGACCTATCACAAGGTGCTTGGGGTGTTGGCCCAGGTAACTCACAGTGCCTTGAAGGTATACTATGGCCGGCTTTTATTGCAACGGCTGAGACCAGAGCATGCGAAAGAAGCCATCAAGGGCATGAAACAGTTGCAGGCCTTACTGACGAAAGTGGAAGTCCAAGTACCTATTTGGGCAGCGTTTGTATGTGCCAGTGAAATCCCCGGCTCGGAGGGCACAAAGATCATAGAAGATGCGTCGAAAGACCTTCATATCCACGATCTTTCGTACTGGCGAGCCCGGCAGGTGGTGATAGAAGTTGGGCAGAGAAGACACCACGATCCGATCACGTGGATGGAGCTTATACGGGAGTGGGATGTTATTTTGTATCTCGGGTGAGTTTATAGAGTGGGAATTAATAGATATGAAGTGAGATGAATAGAGAGACGATTAGAGTAGAGTTTGAGAGACGATTAGAGTAGGTTTGTTTAGGGGACGATTGCGAGTAAAGTTGATTACTACCAGTAGATCGTGAGACTCGTATCGTGTTCATATTGCACTTGCGATTATTACTTCACTTACGATTATTACTTCACTTACGAATTATATCTTCACTCGTCTCCATTACTTGTCTCCACGCAGATACGTTAATGCGAAATACGACATGTGATCGATCACGACGCCGATGGGCCAATAGCTGCTGGCGGCGGAAATACCCCAAGCAGTAATGCCCGTTCAGTGGTAGACCTGCCGGTAGACATGCCTGAAGCAGTAAGGGGTGGAAAAGCACCACTTAAGCCACCCGAGGAAATGGGCCAATAGCGATTATCCGAGTTCTAATACCCACCGGATCCGTACCCCACTGCCGGGCCCGGAGGTGTAATGCACCAAAACCTCGTAAATTCGATTTATTCCGGACGCCTGACGACAATCGAATGAAAAATTGAGACGTTGCCGCGACAATCTGAGCCGCTTGCCAAATGCTTTATGCCCCCGGGGAATTTGGCGCTACACACTCCACGGTTGCGGAGCCCTTTCTCCTCTTCCCCAGCAACTCCTGAGCAGCGGAAACATACCCCCACCCATCGCCCCTCCGTTGAGCACCAAGATCTGCCCACACCTGCCATCAGCTCTTTTAATAACTCCCAATAATTCACCGCCTTATCCGCACGGCCCCCCTCTCCGTTCGCCTTCTCGCTCCCCCCGTACACCCCCTGCCCCTCACCGTCTCCATTCTTCCGAATCCCCCCAGCTTCTGCCCAGTGTGGAGTGTCGCAGAATCAAGTTTTTCCGTGAATTCTCGCATGGCTCTCAAGCCTGGAAAATTTAATTTCATACTTCCCCAAACTTCTACTAAACCTCAAAGCCCAAAGGCTAGTTGAAAAAACGTCGCCATTTCCGCATCTGCATCTCCTGACTCGCCTCCAATGTCAGCTAACGGGTCCACGGCAGTAGCCAACTCTCTGCCGCCACAAAAACCTTTGGGCCAATCACCAACCTCCCTAGGCCCAAAACAACCGCCCAGTCCTACCGCCATCAACACCCCCATCCCCACGTCGCCGCCGTTCAACTCCAAGGAGAAATACCCCCGCAAAAGATCAAAAGTATCCAGAGCTTGCGATGCCTGCCGTCGAAAGAAAATCAAGTGTAACGCCGAGTACTCGCTGCAGCTCCAGGCCGTCACCAAGCGGTGTGACAACTGCTCTAAAAACCAGGAGGATTGTACGTTTCTGCGGGTCCCACTCAAGAGAGGGCCCTCTAAGGGGTACATCCGTGATCTTGAGGAGCGGGCAGAAAGCACCCAGTCGTCGCATGGCAGAATCGTTCTACCGCCGTTGGCTGGCGGTGGAGTGATGGCCATCACTCGTACAAGCCCTACGCTGCCCAAGGGCCTGCCTGCGGGTCCCGTGCCAGCTGGCCCTAATGCTGCCCCCGTCGGCGCCAACCCCAACGTCATGACATCCGTCACCTCGGGCCCATTCTGGAAAGTCCCCTACGAGATGCCCTCCCACCACACGCCGCTCCATGACCTCCCCCGCCGGCTGTCGGCCGACCTGGTGCTGTCCACCTCCACCGCCGGCTCCAGGTTGTCCCGGCTCCCCAGCCTAAACCAGTCCGCAGACCTGCTGTCGATGGTGTCCGACTCCGACGACGACTACTACAGCGCGAGCTCGTACAAGAACTCGCGCAGACTGCTGGCGCTGTTGTCGCCCCGCAACTCCATCAGCAGCATGCTGAGTCTAAACGGACGCATCATGAAGGTCAACTTGAACAACAACTTGAACGGCCAGCCCACCACCAACCCGAGCTCCACCTCGTCCACCCCCGGGCCATCTTTGACCCCACTAGCGCTGCTCCATGCCCGCAGTAATTCGCATAACTCCATCGCCATCCCTCCGCTAGCTCCCCAGCCCATGTCCCTGCCGTCGATGCCTGGCTCCCTGGCAATGGGCCCGTTGGGTAACTCGCTCGCGTCCCGCCCGCTGTCGGTGGTCCCACCGCCCGTGCCGGGCCTCGCCTCGTCGTTCTCCCCCACCGTCTCACCTTCATCGCTCGAAGCAGACCTCCACGTCTACTACACCCGGTTCCACGGCCACCTCCCCGTGCTCCCGTTCAACGAGTCCCACATCCTCCGGGTCGTCAACACCTACGCCGTGCCCGACCTCAAACACGACGACCCCACCGCCCAAATCGTGTCGGTGTTCGCCCATGCGCTCCACCAGCTCGTCAACTACCAGTACATCAACATCAACGAGTCCATCCAGTTGGTGTGCCGGCTCTTGTCGCTCTACCCGTTCAACAACTTCGGCATCAAGCTCGAAGATAACGTGCTTGTGCTATTTTTCAGCTCGTTGGTTCTCATCAACTACCTGGTGCTTTTGAGTGGGAACATCTACTCGCTCAGTTTGCTGATGACGTTATCGATCTTTAACGACTTCAAGATCCTTGAAAACTTCCACGATTTGGTGGTCGAAGAGCCGCTGGATTTGCTGCCAAATAACATCAACTACGATAATATCAAGCTTTACTTGCCCAAACTATACTTGTGTCTTGTCACCATCGACGCTTATTATAGTCTTAGTTTTGGAATCAAAACACTCGTCAGCCCTTCAAACGCAGATTCTTTGATCAACAATCTCCAGCTTCTTGTGCCCGTCGACTACCCGAACTTGCTGCTTTTCAGCCTGTTGTTTGCCGTAGGAGACTTGATCAATAACCGGGATGCCGTCATCGCCAAACGCTGCAGAGAATTCAAGTTGTCTCGTCAAGTGTGGGATAAACTCGACTCGGGTGTTGCCAGTCCAAACCTCAACTACCATAACTTGTTTATGAGACTTATCAGGGCCAAATACGATGTGGTGAACTTCCTTGTGGAAGTGACGATATTATTCAATAGTTCGGAGTTCAATGCGTCGACCCAAGAAGATAAACTGGAGATCTTGAACGACCATATTCTTAAACTCGTCCGGTTGATTCGTAACTTATCCACGGCACTTGCATTAATGGCTGATTTCGTCAGTAATACCATCAACAAGTTTGAACTCATCCAGCCAATCCTCAACATATCTGTCAGTCAAATCTTCAAGTTGATCAAACTCTGTAAGCTTGTGGTGGACTCGTTAGTTCCTGTTCTCTCGGGTGAAACCTACACGAGAGTATTCAAGATCAACACCGATTTACTCAGTTGTTTCAACGGGTTGAATGTCAGTTTGAACTTGAATATGAATGTTCTTTCTGTCAACCTGTCGAATCATATCAAGAGTAAACTCAACGCCTATGCCTTGAACTTCAACTGCCCCAGCACCGCTCCGGGTGGAGGAAACTTATTGACCTGGAGACATGATTTGTTCAATGTGATTATCCCATTCGTTGAAAGAGAAGATGTGGATGGTTGGTTATAATAAGAGAATGTATAATAGTGTAGTGTATGTAGTAATTATGTACACATAGAGTTCTGTAATATACTGGGTTCCCTAATCAATCTTGATCTGAGAATATATCCTACGGATAAATAAGAAACAACTGATGTAACCAACAGCTCCACAACAAAGGAACACCAAGAGAGAAATCACCAAGGAGTAGCCAAAGTATAACAATACAGAGGTAAAGTTACCCAAGTTTTGGCCTCCAACTAAAAATAATGAATGTAATAACACATAAATCGAACATCCTCCACCAATGAAGAAGGATTTCCATTGCCACTTATAGTTTTCAGAACATAATAAGTAATAAATCATCAACACAGATATTAATGAGGTGGTCATGATCATTAATACAAAGCAGAAGAATAAGAATCCAAACATGTAGAAGATTCTGTTGAACCAAAGTGAAGTGTAGATGAAATACATTTCAACCGCAATAGATCCGAATGGGAAGATACCTGAGATCAACATGATTGGAGCACTTCTCAAGTACCATGGCTGTTGAGGAATTTGTCTTGGAATTTGGTGGGTCTTTACTGGCACGGTTAATAATGGTCTCTTGTATGATAACAACAGACCCATGACGGCCAATGGAATGGAAATAACAAACCAAATAACAACAATTGCAAGCATGGTGCCGATTGGAATGGCACCTGAAGAATGGACAAATATAAGTAAGAAGTTAAGCAAAATAAAGATAGCAAATAACAGACCAGGTACTAAAAGTGGATTAAGAATAACGTTCCATTTCCATTCTTCTCCTCCAAAGAATCTGTACAAGTAACTTGAAATAAACGAAGCAACGGCACTGAAGAAAATGTACACAATGAACATGAAGGTCGACAAACTACCTCTGTTGGAAGGAGACAATACACCCATCAAAGCAAACACAATGGTCACCAAAGTCATGAGGAAAACCTGCACACCTGAACCCACAAGAACTGAAAAGATAAGCTTGTATCTTGGAGGTCTAAACACATCACCATGGACCAATTTCCAACCACTTTCGTCGCTGATTTCGTCGTCCAAGTTGACCTCGTTATACTTCATGATATCGTTCTTCAAAGTGTGCATCAAGATGTTGGCAATGATGATTCCCAAAATGATGACAATCAACGAGAAGTTGATAAGGGAAAACCATTGGATCTTAGGGTCATACACATGTAAATACTTATCCCAACGAGTAGCCCATGCGGTTTCGCTTTCAACGAACTTCACATCGTATGTGAATTGTACCTGAGTTTCTGCCTTTTTGACCAAAGTGATTGGTGGTAAATCGGGGCTACAGAATGTTTTGGCATCAGCATTGACGTCGACATCTTTTCTACTCAACGATCTTGGCACAACCGTTACACCAACCACTCTATATTTGTCTTCGCCTCTCTTATGATACTCGATTTTGATTTCAAAATGGTTGTATAATAAAGCATGGTTTTGGTCGTTGAGTTTACCGATGTTGAAGCCCAAACCATAGAATTCAGACTTGGTTCTTGTTTCTTCAACGGCGTGAGCAGCAGGCAAACCATCAACAATCCAGTTGTGGGAGTAACCAGCACGGATGTTTCTGTTGACAAACACCGAATCAGACTTGGAATAAATGGCGTCACAAAGACGGACACACTGTTTATCTTCGAGCATATTCAACTCGAAAGGCGAGTTAAAGATTCTGTCACCAAACAAGATCAGCCCCAAGCTTTCCAGCTGTTTCTTTGGGCCATCTTTTGGAGCACAAAAGTGGAACTTTGGATAATAGTAGTCGTAGGAATAAACAAAGGTTTCGGAGGATTTACTTGATCGATGCAAAGAAGGAGTCAAATGGTTGACGTATAAAGGAATTGACTGGCCCTTTTTGTAATCGGTCGGGGCAACACCTGGAAGGTAGAACGCCGACGCGACGGCAACTAATTGGCACCATACGGCCAATAACATCCCTAGCTTGTACATGTTGGGTTGGTGTTGATCGGAAAATTTTGTTCTGTTTGGCGCGCATGTCAGGCACGACGTGGCGGTGTTATTTTTGACACCCCTGGCACACCACCGTACCACCGACTGCGCGCGGACAATATAATGTCGACTGCAGCGTTCTCGCTTAAGTGTGCTTAGCCGCCGGGTTTCACGAGGGTTAGGCTCGAGTGTGGATAGCCGTTCGATCTGAGCTCGCTCGTGCTACTTGTAGTGTCGTTACTTTGTTTAAACCATAGATGGTATGATAGAAAGGCCATTCCAAGTCCATTCCCTCTACTCTTACTACTTCCACTCTCTTACTACTCTTACTACTCTTACTACTCTCACTACTCTTGCTACTTTCACTACTCCCACTCTCTAGCCACTCTCCCACCACTCTCTCGCTACTCTCCCACTAGTCTCCCATTACTTTCCCGCCACCCCGAACTACATAAAGACTGACTACATCAGTACCTTAATTCTATTTCGCAGCCAGTCTTCTAAGTCAGAACTCCCACACTACACCTCCACCTATATAAACTCCACTCTCTACATCTCTTGGCCCTACCTACATCTACACCACACCACCTCTACCTCTACCACCTCCACCACAATACTACCACAATACCACTCCCATCTACACCTCTCCAATAAACTCCCTCCATCTCTCTCTCCTCATTCTGTCATTTTCACAACTGCGAAAAAATATTCTCCTCATCATTAACTCTACCACCAACACCACACTCTACATAGCCCTAACTAGACCCCCAACTAGACCCACCCCGTACGGCCGCCTCCCACCGCCTCTACACCCACCCAGCCTTACACTAACCCGTCCACCTCTCCATCTACGTGCCCCCACCACCTGCCATTCACGCGCTCGAGAAACCTTCCTGCACAGCATTGACGAGTTTAATTCTAAGGATACAAACATCAACATCCAGCAACAACAAGCCTAATTCGCTTCAACCAGCTCCGCTCCCTCTCGTACCCCCAGCCTGCCCAGTGCTACTTCTACACCAGCACACCCACCACCGTTTTCTCCCCAGGCCCTGCTCCTGCTTTTCCCGCGCTGCTTATGACACTTAGGTATTCAGCCCTTTGAGATTATAATGTCCACCGATTACTCCCGGTACGACCCCCCAGCCCAGAAGTTCCAGTCGTTGGCGCTTTCCATCCCCTTGGACCCTTCGCAGTTCGACTATATCCCGCTGTTTCTCCACCATTTGTTGAACGTCGAGTCCCCGAGTTCTTTGACCCAAGGCCAACCTGTTCGGTTCGACAAACAGGTGGTGACAGAAATCTTACCCGATGTGTTGCTTCCTAACGATTTGTGGTATCGAGATAACATCACCATAAAAGATGGCAGAATCAAAGTCACCATGCTTTCGGAAATGAACGTTATGCTTATCAATGAACTCAATAAAGACACTCCTTTAGACGAAACAGTCTTGCTCTACTACCAGAAAATCTTGCAAGCATACAAGTTCTACGACTTGCCGGTCAGAAACAGTTTTGGCACCGATAGTGTCCAGGATTTCAGTGTTAAAGAAGATATTAATGAAGACACAGACGATTATCAAGATGATAAGCTGCTTAATAGAACTGTATCCAACCAGTCATCTGCCACATCTTTGAAAACCCATTTTTCATTCTTTTCCCATTCTAGTGGTAACAACAATACCCTTAATATGAACACCATGAACGGTCCTAAACGAAGTCTGAGTTCTTCAAAAGAAAACTTACCTACCAGAAAGAGACTACTGAACATCATTCCTAATGGACATGCCAATTCCAACTCCAACTCCAACGGAAAGCACTCATCGACCCACGAAGATGAGGAAGGAGGTGAACATAGGAAACAAGCGTTGAATTCAATCCTATCCAAGTCTCGAATATACAACAAGCTCAAGAAGAATAGGGAACTGTCAAGCTCCATGAACTCCAACATGTCGCTTCCCAGTCTTTCCCATAGTGGGAGAAACAGTGTCAGCACCACCACCACTGTCAACTCAGTCAAGAGTAAACGATCTTCGTCCAACCTAACTTCACCCGAATATGATTTGAAACATCCATCCTTTTCACCTGTTCCTGCGTTTGCTAACTACTCCTTGGTACAAAGACAAGAGTTTCAGCGAATGAAATACGACTATTATATGGAATTAACCAAGTTGGTGAACCTGATCGATAGAATCTTAAATCAGCTTCGAGCCAACCATAAAGATGCTAAGGCATTCAAGTTGATTGACTTTGTTAAACGGTATATCTTTAGGTTTGTGGTGATTGATGTTTCAGAGATGCTTGTTCGTTATGCTGAAGCTGAAGCTTACAGATTGTATAGTAGACTTAACTGACGATAATGATTAATGTATAATTACCACTAATGTACTACTAGCTGATGTACCCATTTCTATATTAACCAAGTCATAACTAGCCTATATACTACAACACTCTCTTACTTGCACGAGTCCAACATCTGCAGAATCACAGAAAGAAGCTGTTCGTTTTCACAGGCAGCTGCTACCCTCTCTTTATCATTAAGCTGCTTATTGACCTGGTTTTCACTCTGATGAGTTCCTTCTTTGACCAAGATTCTGATTCTGAATCTTGGTGGAAGACACCGTTCTAACCGCACACGGATGCCTAGCCCGATAAGCGTGGCCAACGAGCAGTGTGTGATGGTTGGGGTGATTTTGATCAACACCTCTGAGATATCTTTCAGTTTATTGGGACCATTTTTGACATGGATGTCGGGGAGATTCACCACCGCGAGCTGGGCAAGAGTCAACGGGTGCTCTGGGTCGGAGATGGACGAGATGAGGTCGAAGATTTCCTGGGAGTCGATTTCCTCTTCTTCTTCTTCTGAGTCAGAAAGTTCAGGCGATGAGAGATCCGAAACACCAGAGAGAAGCGAAAGCGAGGCGACGTCTTCGAATGCAGGGGTGGCCTTGGTGGGCTCTGTGATTCTGGTGGGGAGCGAGTCCACGTCGATGATCGTGGGGTTTGCGTTTATCACGTCCGACATGGTGTTGATGAGAATGTGATTAGAAATAAATGAGATCAAATCAGTGCGAATTTCTTCCGCGGTTGCTGCCGCTATTCTGCCTCGTCCTGGCGGTATGGACCGAACAGCCGTCCTAGTTTCGCGCTTAACTATCTACCCATGGACAACTATGACCCTGTATACTTCAGTCTCCTGGCACCATTGGTGTCGGTGCTAGTGCCAGACTCCTCGGCAGCCACCCCAATAGTCCAGGCATTCGAATCGTACAGCCTTAAAGGGAAAGTATGGGATAACTCCATCCTAAAAAATAGACTACTGTCAAACAAGTTTCTTATCAATATCCACAACAACCAATCCGAAGCGGTGCCAGATAAGTTGATCCACCAACTTCACTCGCTAAAGGAAGACGAAAAGCATTCTGTTCTTTCGCCGTTCAACGTGAAATCAGATCTTTTTCCCAACGGGATTTTATCCAAGAAGTGGTTTGAAAAGTATCACCAATTAAAACCATTCTGCTATGTCCAAGTCCATGAGCTTGAAGAGACCAGCGCTTCGGACGCAGCTTTGGCAGACAAAATCAACGATTATCGTGCTGCGTTCGAGTCTTTGGGGATCAAATATATCGCCTTTATCGTATCACAATCTACTGATTCAATGGATGAAGCCAGAATAAACAGTCTAAGACAAATCACCAACCTGTCTCGAGTGGAGTTATTTTATGCAAACACGAACCTGAGTCTGTACTCAAAAGACGTGGACGTTTTAGTAGCAGGTCTTGTTTCCAACTTGAAAGGCTCTGCTGCTGAGTTCTATAAGAAGATCGAATCAAAGATTAAACTGAGAAACAGAAAGTATTACACCATTCCGTCATCGGCAAATATCGACACAACGGTGGAACTTTCGCCTATATTTCTCGAGACAAGAAACTTGATCAAACAGTCGATGATCTATCAGTTCACGTTTCCACACAATCTTGAAGGATCTATCAGATCATTAGAAGAAGCATACCAGCATTTAGTCAGTATCGTTCACGATAACTTCTTCGAGTTCACAAAGGACTCGATTCTGGACCACGACTTGAACCTTTACACCCAACTAAGACACTTGATAGACACAGTAGCGTTCCATATAGTAAGGGCATATTTATCTATTGAAGAAACCTTGACGGCACTAAAGAAACACGCAGCTCATATCTTCAATGTTGTTGCTGCCACCAAGGGAAGAATTGACCTGAACCAATGGGTATCGATTCAGCATGAGTGGTTGGCAGAGTTACTTTTGTTGACTCCTAAATCTATTCTAGCCGATTCTAGTGTTCGAGTTTATGCTAAGAACCACAAGAGAGAACGGGTGGTGAAGTATTCGGGTGGAGTGAGATTCGTAGACGAACAGTTGGATGTTTTATTCGATCCAGGATTGATTTTTTTGAAGGCACATTCGTTGTTGGTCAAACCACAGACATCTTCCAACCAATTAGACTATTTAAGAGTCCATACCAACGAAACAGAGTTGAAGAAAAGAAGGATACGGTTATTGGAGAAGTGTCTTGAAACTGTTGATGATTCTGTGAACTCTCAGTATATCAGATACCAATTGGCAGAAGAGATGTATGCTAATGGAGAATGGGATAAAGCAGTCAAACATTATATGAATGCATTCAGTGGATGGGGATCAACAGATAGTGCAATCAAGTCGAGATTGGTAGAGTGTTATAATAAGTTAGGCGAGAGTGTTAAGGCCATTGATTATCTTTTAACGTCAAGTGATCCTCAAGCTTTCAAGGCTTTCAGTCCCGGGTCGTTTGAAGACTTGAATGAAATCAATACTTCTGCCTCTCTCTTTGAAACCCAGCTCTTTCTTGGGAACAAAGAGGCCTGTGAGGGCAAGTCACAGGATATGACGGTTTTCGATACGTTAATTGGCCAGATAGTTTTCAAGCCCAAGATCAATACCGATGTGATCAAGCAGGGATTCAATGGGGAAGATGTTGATGTACTGCAAGTTATTCAACAGGTGGATGTGGTGTTTGATTCCAACAAGAAGTCTAATGTCTTGAGCAACATCAGTATAGTCCATGATGATAGTAAAGATAACGACCAGATCCAGACTGTGAGTGATGGCAAGGCTAACTTATCCATATCTCTTGATGGGCCAAACAAAGTGCTTGAGTTCAGTCAATCGATAGAGAAATCAGGCACTTATTCTGTTAAAGAGATCAATATCAAGTCCCAGGTTATCTTGGAGCACGGTAAACAGAAAACTGTTATAAACAACACCGAACGTGTTGATACTTTCAAAAGACCCCAATTCAATTGGTACTATAGGAAGCTTGGAGACTCTGTAAAGAAACTACCCGTCAAGCTTCCTGACACATTCAAGCATCATGAAATCAAAGTACTTCCTATTAAACCAAATATTGTTATCGATATGGTATCACCTGTATCGTCAATTATCCTTGGAGAAAGACTCAGCATCTCGTTCAATGTCCGATTCGATAACCAGAGGAAACTCAACTATAATAAGGTTTCATTATCACCAAGAATTAAGATAGTAA
Organism: Yamadazyma phyllophila; assembly: GCA_030571955.1. NCBI lineage: Eukaryota > Fungi > Ascomycota > Pichiomycetes > Serinales > Debaryomycetaceae > Yamadazyma > Yamadazyma phyllophila. The sequence goes on along the minus strand of JAJLZE010000026.1, from coordinate 32,670 downwards.
GCTCAGATAATGACTCCTCCCTCATTGATCCTAAGGTAAGCTGGAATAAGTTAAAGGACGATGAAGCATTGGTTCTTGAACATCTTGATAGTAAAGAAAGCAGCCTGGTCCAACTAAATCTTGCAGTTCATAGCACATCCTTATCAGCTGAAGAACAACTAAGAAGTTCAGATAAAAAGTTTCAAGTGGTGCTTGATGTGAAGACTTTGGTTACAGAAGATACAGACGATAGCGAAGGTGATTCGGTGGTTGCTTATAACACTGCCAATTACAAATTCCCTGTCATCAAGAGTCCATTCGATTGTCGTGTTTCTATCTTGCCCAGATATAGAGATAAAAGCGAGGAAGTTAACGATATGCCCAACCCGTTTGTCATTCAAGGAGAACACAACTCCATGCCTATAGTGACCCGGGTTTGGAAATGTAACACCTCGTTCAAGGATCAGGCCGAAGGCATAGAAATCAAGAAAGTCGAGTATAAAGTGAAATCAAAGAACCCAGAGATCCACACCGAGTTTATTGATGATTCACAGCTATTCACCACCAGAAGCAAGAACGGTGTTTCCCACAGAAACGTTGCAATCATAGCGTCTGCATCCATTAACTGGAGCCGTCAAGGATCAAGCGATTCAAGTGTTTTCAACACCACTGAATCAGAGATCCTTCTTCCATTATCTGACCCCAGAGTTCTTTTAAGAGTCGATACATTGGACGAAAAGAAAGTCAAGTTGAAGTATATCATTGAGAATCCTACGCCCAGAATCTTCACCTTCAGCAGTAAACTTGTTGATGATAATGAACGGTTTATATGGAATCTTGAAGACAAGAGAAACCTTCATCCTTTAGCACAGACGTTCCCAGTTCTTCCGTTTAATAGATTTGAGCTTGAGTATTTTGGCCATTTCAACAGCAGTAGTGAGACCATTCAGTTGCCACAATTCAGGGTGTTTGATGTCCAATATAAGGTGAGTTTGCCCACGATTCCTGTTGCCGATAACGTTGTGAGCAGGGACGGAGTGTTGATGTGGACGAGGGAGAGTGGAAACTAGTAGAACAAGAGCTGGAGAGAAGTATTTAAATAGACTAACAACTATTCACGATATTCAATACAGACACGGAGTAATAATAGACCAATCGTTATGACAATTAACAGTACTGTTATAATCATGTCGTATATCAACGATGTACAAGGACATCATCAATCACAGTTTTAAAAGACATCATTAATCATATTTTTCAAGAACATTAATCACTTTTCCAAGAACATCAATCACATTTTCAAGGACATCATCAACCTAAAAGACATCACAATAACACACACTGTCATCAATCAACCGATTAAGAGAACACATCAGATCATCGCTAACAGCTAAAACATATATTAACTATCTAGTTGACACGGAGCAATTCAACGTCGAAAAGCAAGGTGGCATTTGGTGGGATCAAACCTGGGAATCCTCTTGGACCATAAGCTTCGTGGCCTGGGATGGTCAAGTTAGCTCTGGAACCAACAGACAACTTTGGAATGGAATTGTCCCATCCAGCAATGACCTGGCCAGCACCAATGGTACATTGGAAAGGCTTACCTCTGTCTCTGGAAGAGTCGAATTTTTTACCGTTTTCCAAGGTACCGGTGTAGTGGATGGTGACAAGGTCACCAGGCTTTGGGAAGGTTTTACCGTCACCTTCTTGGACGATTTCGACTTGGGTGGTTTGTGGAGCAGACATTCTAAGGGTAGTTGAGATAAATCTATACGAATTGACCGAACGGGTTAAGATTGGTATAGGCTTAAGAAACATTTTCATGAGCGAGCGAGCGCCGAGCGCTGCGATCAAGGGGCAAGCGGGATGACAGTGCCGGTATTGGGAAGGATAGAGTTGATGGAGTAGAGTAGAAGGAGTAGTTGATGGAGTAGAGTAGATGTAGATGTAGACTCTTGGACAATGAAGGAGTCAGTCTGTGGTTCGATGGAGAGTATGGTGGATTGGTAGAGGGGCTTGAGATTGACATACTTGCGGTACTTGGTAATTGGTAGTTGTAGTTGATACTTGTAGTTGATACTTGATACCTGTACTTGATACTGATACTTGAGATTGAGATACTTGATACTTGAGTCAATTGACCTTCATGATTCATTGACACTGAAATATTCAATTCAATTGAGTCGTGCTGGGAGAGTTCTCTATGGAGCAGCTGACAATGATCAATACTATCTCAATTGATACTCTCTTCTACGGTATACTTCCCATCCCTGTGTTCTGACACTAACTATCCAGGACTTGTAACTTTCGAGGAATTGTAAGTATCAAGTCACTGATACTTCCCTGCTGTACAGAAAGATCTATCGAACAATAGATGAACACACTGCGCCTAAACGGTTTATGCTCTTGTGAGGTTTAGCCACCTAAGATCTACGCTCTTCTACTATCCTTCCATCACCATTCCACCATCCATCACATTCACCACTCACTCTAAACTGTACTTTAATCGCAGCCTCCGATCTGGTTATCTCAATCTCAATCTCACTCCATATTTCACTTCGCATCATGGGCTCCTGCGACGTCACGGTGGAAATCAATAGGGCCCAGTCCGGCGGAACCTTCACCAACTACGACCAGATCTCTGGTACCGTCAAGCTCACCGTCACTGGTTCCATCTCCTTGAACTACATCCAGGTCAAACTCGAAGGTGTTTCCAAAACCTCGCTCTCAATTCCTATCGCTTTCAAAAATGACCATAAAGAGAAAGTCATCCATGACATACACAAAGTCCTCTACGACACGGTGATTGTGTTCCCTCCAGAGGAAATCAGACAGGTGTCGAGTGCCAAAGAATTCACCTTGACTCCAGGCACTTATACGTATCCATTCACGTTCAAGATCCCATTAAACAACTCGTGTGTGAAGCTTCTGGGCATCACCAATAAGGTTCTGTTCAACAAAAAGCGGTTGGATATTTCAATCAACAACGGCAACTTCGGTGTCAGTACGCTTCGAAATATGGCTGCTCTGCACCTTCAGAATCTCTCGGGTCCAAACGGTGTAGGTGGTGTTGGGAGACGTCAAGGCTTCTTAGCACAACAGCTGCCACAACAACAAGCTCAATCGTATCATGTATCGACGCAGCTTCCGCCTTCATTGAGTGGCCTTGATGAGTTTGCTTCGGTGAAGTATTTCGTGAAGGTGACTTGTAAGAGATCATCGTTTCTTAAGGTTAATCTTCGTGCTTTTGACCCGTTTATTTTCCTACCTTTGGATCTCGATAGCCACAACCAGCCACTCTATCAAAGTGGTGATTTCGAAGAGTACAGAGAGCTGTACATAAGAAAAGAAATCGTGTTCAAAGACCGAATCCCAGAAATCATAGGCGTTAAAATGCCGGCCACAGAAAAATCACTACCCTATACGCCCACACCTGTTCAGCGTAAAGGGTTCTTTCAGAAGCTTTTCGAGCCTTCTGGCCCACCACCACTCCCACAGACCCCTCGAAGGAAACTGTCGTCCAATTCTGTACACCAAGTCAACGCATCTGACGTGCCATTCTCCTTCGAAATAAGGTTCAGATACCCTGCATTTTTGATCCCTACCAAACCACCTTCTTTCAAGTTGTACTTGGTATCACGGATCCCTCCTTCGGTGTATAGTTTAGCCGAGTTCAAACGGCCAGAAGATAGTAACGGTTTGGGAGTGATTTATCTTCAAAAACTCGTGGTGGAATTGACGTCCACCACGATAATATCTGTACTAGAAAACGACGGAAGCAGGAAAGAAATCCATAAGTCCAAACATGACGAAGTGGTGAATGTCTGTAATAATACTTACCAGAATTTGAAGTTTGATCTCATCAATTGTAAGAGACTGAGAAGTTCTTCGTCCACCACAGATGGGAACAATCTTAGTCAAGAAGTGTTTGAGCTTGAGATCCCCAAAAAGTACTTTTCGAATTGTGTTTTGCCTGATTACTTATCGCCTTCGTTCAGAACATGTAATATCCAGAGGAAGTACAGTTTCACGGTGATTGGTGGGTTCAGTAGCGAGAAGATCTACGATTTCAACAGTCTGAGTGAAACCAGCAAAAAGATTCGGTATGTTGATTTACAAGTAGGGGAGATCAAGGTGCTTAGTGGTTTGGGCATGACGAGTAGTTTGGCCGATACGAATGGTGGTACGAACGGGGCCACGAATGGAACGGAAACGGTAGGGAATACAAGTAATGTGAGCAGCACACACAGCTTCAGTGGCAGCAGCACCAGCGTGCCAGACGTTCCACCAAAACTCCCACTGCGGAACGAAGAAACTTCAACAGAAAGCCTCCCGCTCCCGACATACGACGACGTGATGAAAGAACAGTCGTACCAGAACTCCTCCGACCACCAACGCGCCAGAAGACGGTACCAACAACACGAACACTACTATAATAATTTAGAGTAAATATGATTATATGACAATTTCGCAGCCTATAAAATCCACGACCGCGAATTTCGATGTTTTTCGACCAGTGAAAAAATTGTTCGCAAATCGATTTCCTGAACTAATAGTGGAAGAACTCAATCACATGTCTGCTTTAGAGAACTCTTCCAGTTTCTTTTCAAGAAACAGAACTCTTATCACCATTGCTGCCACTGTGGCCGGTATTTCTGCCGTCGGTGCATTATATGTTCTTTCTCAGCAACCAACTAATGAGCCGGACACCTCTGACGCTGGTAAAAAGAAGAAGAATAAAAAGAAGAAGAAGTCCAAGAGTGAAGAACCTGAAACTACTTCCAAGGCTGCTGCTTCCACCGAAAAGATCTATCCTACCGGATCTGATGGTTTACCAGCGCTTACCAAGGAAGTCATTGATGGTTTAAATGAGCAACAAACCGAAGAATGGGCTTTGGCATTTAAAGAAGATGGTAACGCCGAATATAAGGCCAAGAAATACGAAAGAGCCATTGCTTTCTACTCGGCCGCCTTGGATTTGAAATCTGATCCCGTCTTCTACTCCAACAGAAGTGCTTGTTACGCTGCTTTAAACGACCACGAAAACGTTGTTAAAGATACAACCGAAGCAATCAAATTGAAACCAGATTACACCAAGTGTCTTTTGCGTAGAGCCACTTCTTACGAGTTGTTGGAAAACTACCCAGATGCCATGTTTGATTTGACTGCTTTGACCATTTACGGAGGATTCAGCAATAAGTCAATCGAACAAGTATTGGAAAGAGTGTTGAAAAAACACTCCGTCAGAATCGTTGAAGAAAACATGAAGAACAGAGTTCCAGATTTGCCAAGTGCTTCTACTATTGGTTCTTTCTTTGGTGCTTTTGTCACCGAAACTAACCCAGAAGGTGTCAGTGAAGAAAGTACCGGTAACGACAAATTGTTATTTGATGCCATTGCTAACATCAACACCAACACTCCTGCTGGTTACGAAAAGGCCGACCAACAAATCACCGAAGCTGTTGAAGGCTATGAAGCTGAAAGTCTTACTTCTAGTTCTGAAAACGCCGGTAAAGCTGCCGTTGCTTTAGAATACTCTGCTACTTTCAAGTTCTTGAAGAATGATCCTATTTCTGCTGCTGTTGATATTGGAAAGGCTGTTGATTTGAAACCAAGAGCCAGAACTTATGTTATCAGAGCATTGATCAATGCCGATAAGAGCTCTTATGCTGAAGCATTAGCTGACTTTGATGCCGCTGCTAAAGCCGAACCTGAAGCCGGCGACTCCTACTACCACTTGGGTCAATTGTACTACTTAACTGGTGACTTAGCCAAGGCTCAAGAAAACTTTGAAAAGGCAAAGAAATTCAACCCTCAAAACGTCTATGCTTACGTTCAATCCGCCTGTATTACTTACAAGAACGGTGACATCAAGGAAGCCGAAGACAGATTCACTGAAGCCAAGTTGAAGTTCCCAACCTCTCCAGAAATTCCAAACTACTACGGTGAAGTATTGAGTGATCGTGGTGATATTCCAGCTGCTATGAAGCAATTCGAAACCGCTGCCAGATTACAAAAAGCCTTACCAAACTTCTCAGTTGGTGGATTACCATTGATCAACCAAGCCTCTTTGATCTCCAGAGAAAACCTTGAAAAGATCGATGACGCCGTTGCTTTATTGAAGGAAGCTTGTGACTTGGATCCAAAGTCTGAATTAGCCAGAATCTCCTTAGCCCAATTAATGTTACAAAAAGAAGAAGTTGATGAAGCTATAGAATTATTTGAAGAATCATCCAATCTTGCCAGAACCCTTGAAGAAAAGGTACAAGCCACTTCTTTTGCTGAAGCCACAAAGATGCAAAAGAGAATCAAAGGTGATGCAGTTCTTACCGAGAAAATCAATGAGGTCATGAGACAGTCCATGATGGGTGGTGCTAGTGCTTAGAATTTGTAGATAGCTCATATGTATATATTGAATGAATTGTTAAACATAAGTCTGAGACAGAAGTATAAATGATGTGTCGTTCATTCAATAGATAAATCTTCCCTAGACATTAAAGAAACACATAAAGTAAACCTGAAGCTCAACTATATAGAAAAGCCATCTCTAGTAAAAAAGCGCATCTTTTCGCAGCCATGAAAAGTTTCTTACGAGCACTAGTGGCCTTTGAAACCCAAAAAATCACCCATGAAAACATGACATACGATTACTCCTATATCACAGACAACCTTATTGTTGGATCCGGACCAGTGAATTCTGCCAGTACGCTCAAATGGTTCTACAGATACCCAATTGAAGATATGGTACAAATACTCGATTCAAAGCATCCCGACAAGTGGCATGTCTGGAACTTACGAGGCGAAGGAATGGGATATTGTCTCGATGATGTGAGAGGTCGTATGTCATACTATCCATTCCCTGATCACCAGCCCCCGCTGCTCTTTGTTATGTATCAGATCACTAAGGATATCCAGGATTATCTTGAGCAGGATACCTCCAATGTGGCGCTAATTCACTGTAGGGCGGGAAGAGGCAGATCAGGAACTATTGCATGTGCTGTATTGATGAAGATGGAGTTTGATAAAACTGGAACTTGTAGTGCCAGCGCAGCCAATGAGTTGTTTACCAAGAAGCGTATGAGGACAAACAAAATGGGTGTAGCCATTCTCTCTCAGCTAAGGTACTTGGGTTACTGGGAGACGTATTTGCACTCATTTGGATTTAATGATGATCTGTTTATTCGTCAGCCGGACGGCTATACTGTCCGGATCCATACGGTTACTTTGTTTGGCTGTCCCAACTACTTGTTTAATGAAAACGAACGGGAAGTGAATTTAGATATAAGAGTGGCCGAGTACGTTCCGTATTCCGAAATAGCAGGTGAAGGTAAAAATGGAGTTATTGAGGTTCAGTTCTGGTCTCTGAGTGAAGGTCCATGTACGGTTGATTTTGAAGGAAACGATATTACCTTTGGTTTTATCGGAGCTGAAGCTCGTCACCTTGACCTTCGAGTCGAGTTCAGTGACCTGGTTTTTGCCATGTTCAATGCCTATATGTGTATCCCTCACTTGGCCAGTGGTGGTGCCTTAAGTGGAGAGACAGAAGGTGAGTTTATGGCTAAGTTTGATATGTTGGATGGGTTTAAAGGAACCCACAAAAGGGGAAGCAGATTATTTGATTCTGTTAGTATAAAGTATTCCATTGATAGAGAAGCATAGTTAGACTGGTTTTAATAGAGTAGCCCAGTAAGACTGGTGTTTAATAGAGTAACATAGTTAGACCAGTTTAGTGTTTAATAGAGATAACAAGAAAGTGTGTATTTCGTTTACTAGAGACTTTTCAGCTAGTAGTTTAGCCATGATATAATTGTTTATATCATATCAAGTACACAAGTCCAACAAGTGATAGACCTGGAGTATCAATCCACAGTTCCTCACCATAACACTATCACAACTGCACGCCCATAATCATACACCAGTCTCACGAATCCTGCGATCTTATCATTTCTCACGAACGCGATGCAAGAAGAATTGATCCTGATAGATAAACTAGAAGACCTCCTCATTGACCATCCAGATGCCAGCACAAAGAAAGAGCTTGATGATAACTCGCTTGATGAGACGTTTCAGAGAAAACTAAACGCCAGGGCAGAACAGCTTTCCAATCAAAACCTCCCAGATGGTGATGAAGTGCCGCTGCTATTGATCAACAAAATGGAATTGAAATATTCGTATTCCGACTATGGGAGCTTAGAGGATGAAATAAACAACTGGTTTGTTAAGCATGACTTTGACGTGGTGCAATTATCTACGCTTTCCACCGATTACTCTCGGAGGCTAAAGTTCTTTAGTCAAAACACCCAGGAAGATGACGCTGAAATAGCGTACTTGACACAGTGTATTGGTGGAATAGGAACAGATCTATTGGACTTGTCGGATACAAGATCGGTGTTGTATTATACGTTTGGGAAGTTTGAAAACTGTTCGAGTGTAAGTGAACAGATCCACCAGATCAGAGAAAACATGAAGGTGCTTTACTCTCTCGGGGCACTTGAAGCGGTTTGTCAGGTGATCATTCGGTTCATAGATGAAAGACTCATGGCAGATTGTCGGGGGATAGAGCCTCCAGTAGAGGTATTGAATATGTATTTCATGTCGCTAACTATTGTGTATTTCATGGTCAACACCCTCATACAGTGCAACGACATTCCCGAGTTCATACTGGCAAGACAATACCTTAACGAGATAGACTTGATGAGCAAGTTGGTGTCATATATCCAGCACTGGAAAATCAACCCTACACGCCAGAATAGAGTGAGGTATTTGATTCTTTTATTGTGGAAGCTTATATTACTTGAGTTTGGAGACTCTGATATAATCAAATCATGTGATACGTTCCTTATAAAACATCACAATATCGTCAACAAACAGGAAGAAGGAAGCACAAAGTTGACCTGTTCTCCATTGGACTATTACACATTTAGAGAAGACTTGATCGATAAGTATCCTTTGTTTAACGATATTGGTTTCAAAAAGGACCCCTACGACTTCAAGCAGTTCAAGAAGTCTTTAGATGAATCGAAAGGCTTATCGGTATCATCATCTTCCTCGTCTATTCACGACGACTATAATTATTTCATGTCTTTAAACTCACAGTCAAGCTCCCTTTCCAACTATATTGCCAACCCCAGACCAAATAAGGCACATACGGTTCAAAGCCAATTGCCTGCGCAAACTGTCCATTTATCGACGCCTGTGCCTTCACCTCCAAGCACGCCTTCTGACTTCATGTCCGGTGGAGAGAAGATTCGAAAGCTGTACCAAATAAATCAAAGCATGCCGTTTATATACCCCATGGAAAAGGAGATGGAAATTCCTTATGCTGTGCAAGAAGCGAATGACATTATTGAAGATGCTGTTTATGATAGTTATTCCAACAAGAGACTCTGGCGTGAAAGACAGAAGTTTATGATCCAAGAGAGAGGATTTTTAAATAACTATAAAGGAGAAGCTGGGGAATCCGATGAATTTGATTATGAGGAAGACGACCTTCTTAAACGGTATCCCGGCAAGCACGTTGAAATCAAGTCATTGATGAGAGTTGAAAAGTTCTATGCCGATAATTTGGATAAACTTACAGATCTTATAGGGGTTTTACTTGAGGCGATAAAAGTACATAAGATAGATCTGAAACTTGACTTCATTCAGCGGGAATTGAATGGCTCGGGCCGGTACTATGATAAAGATAAAGACGGTGGTGTGGAAAAGAAGGAAAAGATCCATCAACTTCTTAATCAGCAGCTTGAAGTTATTCACACCAAAGAAGTTACAGCCAAAGCAAGTTCGGGTATTATATTACTTTTATTGAGGTGGTTCAAATTAAATCATGTGTTGAAATACTATTACCTAACAACGATTTTATTTGACCAGCAAATATGTAATGTTACCATGAACTTCCTAAACGATACTTTCAACAACCTAAACCACAGGGAAGCCACCGATAATAAAGAAAAAGATAACGAGTATGAACGGGTACTTTACCAGAATCAATTGATGAACCCTGAGGTTTATTTGCCCGATACAAAATTTTTCAACCAGTGTCTTAAACAACCTATAAAACAAGACAAGTTACGACTCATCAATAGCCAGAAATTGACTGACTTCGAAAGTAAAGTTGATGAAAATAACGTTAACAAATTTGTCATCGATAAGTTCAATGATTCACATGTGTTCCTCATGGTTAACCTCACTACTATATTGAACAAGGTTCTTATTAAAAACTATACCCAGAGAATCCTCACCATTAATGAACTCAAACCATCTGAAACGTTCAAGATGATTCTTATGAACTACCAAAACAAATATCTTTCTATGCCGTTGTTGAAACTACTCAAAAAACTAGTTCCTTACCAAGGAAGGAAATGGAGGAGTGTGAACATGGAACTCATATCTCTTATATTCATGAAATGTCAGCTTTCACTTCGTGACACTTGGTTAAGTGGAAAAGACTTAGAGAACGATTTCAACAACTCATTCGATCAAGAAATCAGTCTAAGAGGATTGCTACAGTTCTATAATATGCGGAACTACCCAGAACGTATGACAAGTCTCGGCTACGAAGTATCATCCGAATTTAACTCGTTCCCCATGGACGATAATTATGACTACGTCTAAGTCGGCAGTCGTGTACTTTTAGACTCGATCACAAAACTTCACCGCGAAAAAAATCAAAAAATCTTCATCGACAAATTGCTTAAATATTAACATGGTCAAGTTAACACAAATCGACGAAACCAAATCCTCTGAGTTCGAGAAGAAGAACGAACCAGTCTACACAGAATCCGACAGCGACAGCGAGAGTGAAGTTGAAGATGATTTCGATCTTGAAAACGAAACTTTGTACGAAAGAATTGTTGCATTGAAAGATATTATTCCACCAAAGCAAAGATCTCAAATTGGTTCTGCCGTTGAAACCGCCCAACTGTATGTTAACAGTGGATTGTTCAAGGGAGGCAATTTGTTGTGGACCGTTACCTCCAGTATTTTGTTATTGGGAGTTCCATTATCATTGGCTATTTTAAGTGAGACTCAATTACAAGAGATGGAAAGAGAAATGTCTTTACAGGAATCTGCTCAAAACGTTTTGGCCAGTGGTGAAGAAGAAAAGAAGTAATGATCTTGTACATACAATATAAACTTAAACTTTCATGGCGCAGGCAATTGCTTGTATTCTATCTAGTCTACACTAGTCTAATTTTCTAATAATTTTTCTCTACTTTTTGTCGGCCTTTCACATTGCAAGCCATTCACATTCATCGCCTTTCTCTTCCCTTCTTACTCAGGCCTTTTTGTGCTTGATAGACAAAGCATAGATATCAAGATAAGTGGTGATCTCATAAATAATCTCATTGATGAACATAGCATGGATTCCCAAAGTCACACCAAAACCAAGCCAGGCCAACGAATAAACAACATCGAATTGGTCGTATCCAAAGAAACTTACACAGATCTTGGTGGCCAATAATTGAAGAATAGGAACCAGCATTGGGAAATGGATCATTGGGAACTCTTGAAGAGTCAAATGTGCAAGAATGATTCTACCAACAGCAAAGGCAATCAGAAGACCAATCAGAAGAGCTAATGGAATAGCAAACAGGTAAAGGTAGTCTGGGTAAACAGTGGTAAGAATAATGATGGTAAGGTAGTATGAAAAGAAAGGAATCAACCCTTTATAAGCATCATTGGTAGCCTTGGAAGCATTGGCAACACCAGTAGTACGTCTGTAGTATCTGGCGACATTACCGAATGCTTGGGCAATATTGAAGTAAAGAGACCCGAGTCCAAGTAAAGCACCAGCCGTTCTAATATCAATGGTGAATTCAACAGGTAAAAAGTCGACCTTCAAAAGCTCATACTTGAAGATCCCTGGACCAAACACACTGGTGATAAGAAAGACTCCACAAATCATCAAAATCCCTTCAACTGGACCCGAGAATTTGGAAAGAAATAAAGTATGGGTATGGTATTCTTCCCATGTAGACATGTAGAAATTGGCCACAGAAGCGAATTGAGATAACAAGAATAGTTTGCCGTAACCGAACTGGAACACCGACGAGAACACAATCGATCCAAGGGTTGTGTTGATGGCATCAATTGAGTGGTCAAATAATTCTCCTAAAGGACCACTTTGGCCTGTATTTCTAGCATGGCAACCGTCACAACCATCAAATGTCTGATACATAAACAAGCCGAATGCGTAGAACAAGTAGCACCATCTTGGCTGGTCCGAATTAAGGTATGGATCGTAATAAAACACTGCCACCAAGTTAAACAAGATGAAAAATAACCCAAGTAAAGTGATGACATTGGGGGCCATGGTTGACGGGAAAATGGTGACAAAGGTGTTCCACCATTTTTTCAAGAATACCTTGGAGATCAAGGAATGATCCTCCGAGGAGTACTTGTATAGTTTTAAGTTTGGTAACTTATCTGCTGGAATGAAGAAGCCCATGGTGATGAAGAATAAAACGCGCACGTGAAGATGGAGATTAGAGTGGGAGGAGTTGCTAGGGAGATTTGGTGGGAGAGTAAAGTGATAGATGAGGTTTGTAGGAGTAGATGGTGGGGGTGGAATGTGTGTTGATACTTGAGTATCTAAGTATCTAAGTATTAAGTATCTATCTAATTATCTAAGTATCTATCTAAGTATCTATGAAACTATGATGTAATTAGGCGAGCAACACCAGAAACATTGAAATTCGTACAGCGAGTGCTTAATTATTGATCTCAAAGATCCACCCCATAACACACATTATCTATAATCCCATTTACATCATCACCATCGATCTGTGCGGCTAGCAACCAATCATGATTGCCTGCGACACTGAGATCTACGACTGTTTGATTATGTAACGGTGAATGTCGCATCTCAGATCTGATCAGCAGTTATACAGATTAGTTTTAAGACGGTTAGTTGATAGGATGTTGATGTTCTGTGATAATAGAAAAGTGATTGTTTAACAATTGCTTGTGTGATCTATCACTTCTAGTTTGTCTGAATACAATCATTATCTCTAGTCACAGTATCTCATGATCTAATATATCTCTCATAATTTAATATACTTCTCCTGATTTTATCTAACTTGTAAGTTTCACAAAACTACCCAGACTTAATTGACAGTTAGCCACCCGCCAAATACCATCTAATTAAACCTCTGAATCCAAAAAACTTGAATCTAATTGACCTCTGAATCTAATTAGCCTCTGAGCCTTAATAGACCAAAACTGTAAACTTAACACAACTAACCACAATCATCATCCCCAATATCTACCCCCACAATACGTCATCCGTAACGTATAATTTGTATCGGGAGTTATCCTGATAACACGAATATTCAGACCTGCACGCAGCACAGGCACTCAGCCGCCGGTCATCATGTCGGCAACAGGCCAGTGACTTCCCGAGCTAATTTACACGGTCGGCTCTTAAACGGTATCACAATGTCCCATTGCAAGCCACTATGCTTGGTATGTCATTCCGGTGGCTGAAAGAGTCCAGTCAAAACTGCTAGCACTCATCACATGACCTGCTGTCGAGAGGATTAAAAATTACGAGCGCGATTCGCAGTAAACCGTTATCTGAATAAAACGGTTATCATGAAGTTATCGTCGTTTGAAAGGGCGCTTCTTCTATATGCCTTGACGTTTCTCGCCACGATCCCACCCTCACAGGCTCTACATCGATATAGTCTGTTTGTACAAGAGAACTGGCTCAACGATACCTTGAATAATGCGTTTATTTACTACGGATATGCGTGGTTCACGGCTCTTCTACTCAGCTATGGGGTTTATGCCTACTACAAATCGCCCGACCGGGACCGTGATATGTATACCGTGGCTCGGGTCTACTTCACCAATACAGCTAGTGCGTTTTTGCTAATAATATGGTTCTTTGGCCCCAGCATATTCGATAGAATAGAGATTCTAACCGGAGGTGAATGTATAGGAGGTCCTGAAAATACTGTCACTCGCGGCCAATGCGATGCCCTGGAGCACGGCCGGTGGTCTCCTGGCTTCGATACGTCGGGCCACTACTATTTGATTCTCTCGTGCAGCATGATCATAATTGACCAGATCATTAAACTAGACATCATTTCCAGACGCGTGCCACATGACGAGGAAACCGACGTTGGTGCCCTTCAGATATACAGCGAGAACGAGAGCTTTCAGGAGGACCAAGGTGAAGCTCAGGACTCAAGAAGTCTGGTTAAATTTGAAGATATATTCATCAATGCTGTGAGAGTCGTTTCCATAGTAGCGTTGGGGATATGGTACTTTGAGTATTTGATCACTTCTCTTTTCTTTCATACGACGATGGAGCGGCTAGGGGGGTTTATTGTCGGTGTTCTGGTGCCGTGTTTGATACATTACCGGGGCGTTAACTTTGGTAATTGAGAATTGAATATTATCTGAAGAGTATTGACTGTGGGAAAGTTGGAACTAATGGAAAGTGGTGAGAGTGGTGGGACGGTGGTGGAGTGTGTTTATGTGGAACAGGCAGTATCATAGCCTAACTGGGTAGCATAGGGTCTGATAGCATAAGGTCTGAGAGCATAAGGTCTGAGAGCATAGGGTCTTAGAGCATAGACCTAGCATAGACCTCATAGACCTAGCATAGACCTTATAGACCTAGCATAGACCTCATAGACCTAACATAGACCAAGGGCTCCGGTGGCAGTACTTGGTAAGTCTTCTCTTTCAAGTATATAATTGTATTATGGTGTAAATATATGACTGGTATTCCGTCTCTTCATTCTTGATTCCAAGACAAACTCAAGCTCAATACGACTTTGCAACCAGCATAGACAAGACGCGCGACATTCCTAAGCCGACTGCTTCTATGCAGACGCAGTACAAGAAAACTATACGGGTCACGGAAGGTGCACACAAGCCCATGACTCCGCAAGATCGTTAACCCGCTCCAGTAAACTCAATTTCTCGTCACCGTAAGCCATGACACCAAACATGACCGTGGCTGGCCCACGAGCCCCCGTTCAGCCCGTTTTAGTACCTCCACCTGGGGCTGAGATACTTTAGCCTATGTCATACAACTAAAATTCGCACTTACGAGGTGACCAACCTTTGGTATCAGGATATCTGGCTTGTTTTTTCCTACCCGGTTTTTCTGGGTGTGCATAATGATAAAGTTCAAAACAATATAAATACGGCTGAATTCCCCTTGATTACGAAAAAACCATCATCAATATGACTGAAGAATTTAACTCAGATGCTTACAAACAAACCATCACCAAAGAGCCAGCCGTGAAACCAGAAATGGTTATCCAGGACTTTGCCAAAAACTACCCTACTCCTCCACCAAATACTTACCAGAAATTCATCTCTGGTCTTGGTAAAATGTTTGGATGCTGTGGTGTTTTCTGCTTCCTTTGTAGCAATCCTTATAAGGAGGTTCCTCAAGGTGAAGTCGGTTTAATCCAAACCTTCGGGGCTTTATCCAGAACCGTTGAACCAGGTTTATCTTATGTCAATACCTGGTCTGAGAAATTGACAAGAGTATCGGTTAAGGTAATTATCGCCGAGATCCCTGCCCAAAGCTGTTTCACTAAAGATAACGTCAGTGTGACCATCACCTCCGTTGTTTACTATAATATCATTGATCCTCAAAAGGCTATTTTCTCCATCTCGGATATTCATAGTGCTATTGTTGAAAGAACTCAAACTACTTTGAGAGATGTCATTGGTAACCGTGTCTTACAAGACGTGGTTGAAAAGCGTGAAGAGATTGCCGAAGCCATCGAAAGTATCATTGCTAAGACTGCTTCCGATTGGGGTGTTAATGTTGAATCTATTTTGATTAAAGACTTACATCTTCCAGATAACGTGCAGAAATCGTTATCGATGGCTGCTGAGGCCAAGAGAATCGGTGAAGGTAAGATCATCAATGCTAAGGCTGAAGTTGAAAGTGCCAAGTTGATGAGAAAGGCAGCTGACATTTTAGCCTCTAAACCTGCCATGCAAATCAGGTATTTGGATGCCATGCAAGCCATGTCTAAGAATGCAGGTTCAAAGGTGATTTTCATGCCTTCTTCACAGGAAATCGAGAAAATGGCCGGGGCTAACGTGACTAAACCCGACAACAAGGGCGATAATATCGAGTACCTTGAAGAGCCAATTTCAACCAATAACACTGGTTTAGACTCCAGAGAAGCTCAGAAAATCTTGGCCACCACTGAAGCTTTGAGTTAGTAATAAGTAATATAAGTAATATTAATGGATAACTTGGGTATTTTGATCAATGTTTCTCTAATTCGATTTCACCCGTTCATGGTATCGGCGACGGTACGCCGAAATGTCACTGGCTGATAATTTACTCTTTAAATAGTTAACCAACTTCGAATAGTCATAGTTATATGACCAGGCCATATCCTTATCACTTTTGTCTGTATCTGGGTTCGATTCCTGGGTCTGTATCGGTGACTTGCTTGCTTCACCTTCCAAGCTATCACCGATTTTCTGGGCCTTATAGGCATCGGTTTCAAACACCATGCTGATTCCTTTCTTGCTGGCCAAAGCGTCCACCTCCCTCTCCTTCACAAGTTCTTTATCTCGTTCTCTTCTTTGTTTTGCCTCTAAAAGTTTATGTATGTACTTTGACTTTTGTGGTAAATCTTGTTTTTTCAGCTTATCACCAGTTGTGGTTTCGCTGATGTCAGGAGCAAATTCAGTAGGAACATCGTCTGCTGCTTGCAATTGCTCTTCTGCTTTCCTCTTTCTGGCCTCGATCTCTTTTAAGTACTCCTTCTGGTGATCCTCTTCGTCTCCTCCTTCAAAAGCGGCTTTCCTCTTCTTTTCCGGCTTAACCTTACCCTTCTTCAAGCTAAACATATTGATTTTGAATGCGCACTAAAACAAATTCCAAGATCAACTTGACTAAGTTTCAATCCCACTTACACAGTCATGGAAGGTTTTGACTGGCTCAATCTACCCTCGTCCAGCGGATCGCCCCGAAATGCCTCGCCGGCTCCTCCGGCTGTGTCCTTCAGTGGATCGTCCCTGCAAACAGCTTTACCCAATTCGTTTAAGCATCAAAACGCTCTGGCCGATAGTATCTTTGTCCCACAGGCACCAGCCAGTCGTGCTCATTCCTACAGTGATACCGCCATCAACTCAGACTCCCACGCCCTGGTCCCGCTATCATTGACCACCCAGGACCTAACTCTCGAAGAATCACGAACTTACATAAGGTGGTACTCAGATATATTAGCAAGAACCAATACAAGAACTATAAGAATGGAAGACATATTCAAGTTTCTTCACAACTTCAAATTGCCGGCTGAACTAAAAGAACAGCTCAATCGATTGTTTGCAAAGATCATTTATTCGATCAATATAGGCGAGTTCTTTGCTGTTTTAAGGATCATAAGTCACTGTTTAAATGGTCAAGGTTTTAATAGAGGGCTCATAAAACAACATGCCCCTGTTCCAACTCCTTCGTCCATCTTAAGCAAGAAACGTTTAAACGATGACGACGATGACGAGGAAGAAATCGTACCGGCCGAAGAACCTACCGACAATAAGCCTTTAGATTTAGATTCTTTCACACAATTCATGTTAACTGGGCAACGACCAGATGATAAACCCCAGAAAAAGAAGAAGAAAAAACTCAAGTCGGTGAAGTTCTCTGATCAAATCGTCACAGATGTACATGAAACTTTGCAACAACCAATATCACCTATACCTTCACCACTGAACGACTTGGACTATTCATTGCCCATGGCCGAACTTCTCAATCGTCGTTCAAACCAACAGAACCTGCAAAAGAAACCAGATGAAGAAGAACAACAGATACTAAAAGATATGGATCCTCAACTTAATCATTTCCGTAATCTTCATAATGTCGACACTGCTTCTATTGGTGGAACACCTTCGTCATTACATGTGGGCCAGCTGGATCCTCTGCAACAATTGCTCAAGCCAAATCTGACAGGCCCAGAACAGATGTCACAATACTTAAATCTGCAACAAAGAGCCCAGCCGGAAGAGCAACTTCTTAAGCCAAATATGACAGGTCCATACGACATGCAAAAGATGTTCTCGCCCACTCCTGAAGAACAACATAGAGCAGAGGTTCCTGGGATTTCTCTTCAATCCTTCACCGACCAAATGACCGGCAACACTGCTGCCAATACCGCTGCCAATTCTCGTATGGCATCCACGCCGTCTCCTAGTTTTAATAGGCCGCTCCCACCACCACCTGCACCAGTATCTCGTCGTACCAGATCCTTGTCTTCTCCTACACCAAACATATCACAAGACAGATCTCCTCCTCCACCAGCAGGAAACTTCAAGCCGGCCCCTCCACCTCCACCACCTTCAAGACGAAGAGGTGGCCCCAGCTCGTTTGGTTCCCCACAACCAGGAGCAGGTGCACCAGCACTCCCTCCTAAAATAGCACCAACCGATAGCTCGATGTTCTATCCAGCACAAGAAGATTTAGCAAACATGGCGAATACAGGAAATGGATATGGCCACTCTGAAGGTAACGGGCAGAACCCATACCTGAATGGTCTGACAAACGGACAAGTTTATGGAGAATCTAATGCTAACTCAGGAAGCACTGCAGACATTCTTGATGATCTCAGAGATCTTCAACAAGAGGTGGATAGAATTAGAAATATGACTGGTGGGTTTTAATAGACGGTAAATAGATACGAGACAATAGATATTAATCTTTTAAATTGTGAGTAGTGTTTGCAGATCTGGGTTTGTGATTGTAGTTTCTTGTCAGATTGATTTTAGGAATTGAAGTTTTGATGAGAGACTAAGAAGATACGTCGACTTAACCTGACAATTGACGTTTAAGGATGCTTGAATATTGTCTGAAATACTATTGAACACAATCAGAGCAAAACCGTATGTAGAAACCTCTTTCTAACTCACTCTTTGTGAGAATAACTATCTCCATCATCAGATGGAGTTTTTGTTGCCAAAAAAAAAGAAAATACAGTATTTAATCTCCTTTAACAAATAATCCAGATCTCCTCTTTCTACCCATATATAACACGTACCTCTAACTGTTACAGAGAAACAGTAGTCACTCGATTTATCAAATCCACTAAATTCTGCCTCTGGTGAGCACGCCCAAAAACTTTAAACTCCAGATAGCTCCACTAGCTCAGTAGGCAGAGCGTCAGTCTCATATGTACTTACGTGTGTTATCTGAAGGTCGACAGTTCGAACCTGCCGTGGAGCATTCTTTTTTTCCTCCCTCAAAACTCGACTACTCACTTTGTGTTGTTTACAACGCGAACTTTATTTTTGAAAACACTATCAACTTCAATTCAACCCAGTCACTCTTTTGGTGGGCCTATTAACATTCCCTTCATCTCGACACGTCTGTTTCTTTCGCACGTGGCCGCAGCTCATATTCTAGTGTCTTGTTTATGCCCCTATTATCAACATGCTTCCACCAGATATAGTGTCACAACGACAGCCGAAGAAACACTTTCTAGAAGATGATCATACGTTTTTACCGCCAGCTTTGAGCTCATATAGCATAGCGCTTCTTAACGAGAAAACGGCGCAGCTTAATGCAACCAATAAAATAACAAGCACAGATACAAATAACACCAAACCACAAGAAGTCACTGGAATGTACGAACTTGATTTCCCAGGTAATAGAAACAAGCTTAAGCAGAAGTTGTCCAATCATTTCAGAGAATCTCAACTCAAGGACTCAAGCATTGCTTCTTCTATTCGTCCAAGATCGCCTCTCCAGGTGTACCAAGAAGATTACAGAAACCTGTTTCAATCTGACCAGCATAAAGATATAAATGACCCTTTGCATCATTCACGTCCTTCCAATCATTCGACACATACTTCAGGTCATTTCAACTCCAATCATAATACCCCTGTTCGTTCAGGGCAAAACACGTCTCATCATACTTCAAGCAATAGTATTTCACAAAAGCTACACGAATCCTCATCTCCAAGCACAAACCCAAACTCTGGAAGTCCTGTGAGTGCTGTGCACCATGGCTCAAGTGACCTGTTGGGTGCTGCGAAGCCAACTTCCTCCAGTAGCTTTCATTCTAGAATCCCAGATAGAACAATGCCTGCTGTGAAAAGATTAAGAGTTCCTAAGAGGTTTGGAAGACTACTTGGTCCTCCTCAAAGAGTTGTGAGAACCTCCAGTCTAGATGCTGGATTTAAAGAGCCTAAAGATGTACCTAAACAACAAATTGCATCACCTTTGAAAGAATTTGATCTTAGCTTTTTAGACAAAGACAAAGAATTAGAACTCAGACAGAGAATTGAAGAGCAAAAAAGGCTCAACGAACTCGAAAGCAAAAAGGCAAGAAGTAGATCGAAAGAAGTTCAACTACCTGTTCAGAACCAATCGGAAGATGATGAGGGAAAGCAATCTCATTTCAGACCCCCATTAGTTGAAATCCCACCAACCAATAATATACCCCCAACCAACTTAAAACAATCAAACAACTTTGACAATGCATTTTTCAGGAAACCTAAATTACCCAAGTCCAATCTGCCTATAAAGCCATCTGACAATAAGGAAAACAATGTTGAAGAAGAATTGAAACTGTCATCAGCTACACCCGTAACCAATGAAAGAGAAATCAAACTTCCAGCTGCAGTGGTTCAGTCCATACAAGCTCGTAAACCCGAAAAGGCTCCCACACCTCCTCCCAGCAAAGATGAAACGAAACGCAAAACCATAACGATCAATAATGTTCAATACGAAAAGTTAGAACTCCTTGGAAGGGGTGGATCGTCTAAGGTTTATAAAGTTAAGAGTACAAAGGATAATCGCCTTTATGCCATCAAAAAGGTCACATTTGATCAATTCGATGAAGCTTGTGTTAAAGGTTTCAAAGGAGAAATTGACTTGTTACTCAAGTTAAGAGACAATATTAGAGTGGTTCAACTCATGGATTATGCCATAGGTGAAGGACATATCTACCTCGTAATGGAATGTGGAGAGATAGATTTATCTCATGTTCTTCATAACCGTTTGACTGCCACCAACCAATTGGACATAAACTTTGTTAAGTTCCATGCTGTTGAACTTTTAAAGTGTGTTCAAACAGTGCACAATTCGGAGATCGTTCACAGTGATTTGAAACCAGCTAACTTCTTATTTGTCAGAGGTGTTTTGAAAATCATTGATTTTGGTATTGCAAATGCTGTCCCAGACCACACTGCCAATATCTATAGAGATGCTCAAATTGGAACCCCTAACTATATGGCACCTGAAGCATTGTTGGATGTTAATGACTCATTACTGCCAATGAAACAACAGTCTGCTGAGCAGAAAAATACATGGAGAGTGGGTAAGCCATCTGACGTTTGGTCTTGTGGATGTATTATATACCAAATGGTTTACGGAAAACCTCCATATGGTAAATATAGTGGGAACCAAAGAATCATGGCAATTATGAATCCTCAAGTTAAAATCCAATATCCTTCGAAAGGGATTGGGGGTGTATCAGTTCCATTGAGTGTGATTGAGTTAATGCAAAATTGCTTGAATCGGTTCCCCAATGAAAGATGGACAGTTGATCAATGTTTAGAGAGTGATTTCCTCAAACCCAAGGTTGTTAATGAAGGATTTATCAGAGACTTAGTACACCTGGCAGTTAATTTTGGTTACAATAACAGAGTCAATGGTACGGGCATAATCAGTGCCGAAGTATACGATAAGTTGGTGGATACAGTTATGAAACAGATTGATGAACTTCACTACAGCTGATTGACAATGTAAAATATCATGTAGAATAGACTATAGCATAAATATAATAATCATACTTTTATTCTAACTACTAGTAATAATCCTATAAAGTTTACAATCCGATATCATCTTCTAGGACCGAATTTTTCCAACACTGCAGTACCTTGTTCCTCCCATTCGTGTTTGTTGACCCACATATGGTCTTTGTCTGCCATTATATTAGCCAACACAGCACCCCCAATAAACACCATATGTCTTCTTCTTGGAGGATCTTCAATCTTTACCTTGAACTTATCTAATCTAGAAGCATCACCGTTTAATACTCTAGTAAGCCATAATTGTTTCAATTCCTTTTCTAAACGGGATGGTAATCCAGGATACATCGAAGAACCACCAGATAAAACAATGGCTTTGAATAAGCTTGATCTAACATCAACATCTGCAGATTGAATTGTATTGAATAAAGTTTCACCAACTCCAGGTTGTTCAACATCTACCAAATGGGGTTGGAACAAACATTCTGGGGCCTCGAATCTTTCAGGACCAACCTTGATCACTCTTCCATCAGGTAATTCATATGATTCCACCAAGGTGGTGGTTTCTTGTGCCAATTTTGTATCCAATTGTAAATCATAAGAAACGTAACATAACTTTTCTTTGATTTGACGTACCGTTTCGAAATCAGCAGTTCTGTTAAATGCATATCCACGGCGTAATAATAAATTGATAAGGTTTCTCGTCACGTCTCTACCGGCCACGTCCAACCGTTTTGTCAAATGGTTCAACACAACCGATTCGTAGACTGGAACGATATGTGTAACCCCATCACCACTATCAACCACCACCCCTGATGATAACCCTTGAGCGTATAATGCCAACACAGCTTGAATGGCAACATAAACACCGCCAAAGTTGTATTTTTCAAACATGACTTGACACATTGTTTCTCTGTTCTTCAATGGGTTCATTGGAGGTTCGGTCAACAACACCTTCTTGCCATTGGTGTCAAGTTTCATTCTCTCGTAAAAGGCATAGTCCCATAAATGTTCCATATCTTCCCAGTTTTTGATGATCCCGTTTTCCATAGGATAGCTGATCTGGAGAAGACTTCTTACCTCGCTGGCTTCGGAACCACACATGATGTCTTTGATTTCTATATCGGATGGAACAAGAGTGCTACGTTCTTCGGCTCTTAAGATTGGTCTACCAACGATAGATGGGAAGGTATGGTCGGGAAAATTGGTCCCTGCCCTTCCGATCTTAACGAATCCGGTACCTTGATCAAGAACTAGTCGGGTTAGTAATTGCTGACAAGTGATTGACAATACACATACCAATTGGAGTATCAGCCATAATGATGTAGTGGACGATTTTTGAGAGTCTCACTTTCGCGACAGGAGTGCGGAATGGTTTAGGGATAGTAGTGGAGAGGTGGGTGGTGGATGCGGAGGTAGCGGTGGCGGGAGTAGAGGGGCCATGGTGGTAGTTCTGTGAACTGCTAGTGGACTGCTGGGGTGTCTGTGGGTCAATTGGTCAGGTGGTATGTTATTACATAAAGTAACTAATGCATAGATAGTGATAAACCTGGTGGGATAGCCGGGTGGTACTACGGTATACTTTGTTCTACTGTATACTGTTTGTGGTACTGGACTTGTATCTACTGCCTTTGTCTACTGGCTCTCTCACTACTGTCTTTCTTACTATCTTCTACTCATTTGTAATAATGCTGGAATGCTTAACCTAACTCTAACTACCTAGTTCTTTGGCAAACGAACTGCAAAAGTCAAATAAGAAGTGTGACTCTTCACCTCAGACTCAACACGAGTGACGTCTCTCCAGGTATAATTCTGGTCTCCTTCTTTGACTCTTTCACCTCTACCAAACGGATTGAATCCTTTGCCGGTGTTCTGTACTTTATTCACGCCTTCGTCTCCGGTTTCGTTCTGTCTCTTATCTCCAGTCTTTTCCAATACACCCATCTTTCTGGTCTCGATCCCCTTCCCACGTCTGGATTGAATGTCCTTTAGTCTTTTCACCACATCATTCATATCCCTAACCATTTCTTTTCTGGCTTCCCATCTCTTTCCTGCCACCTCCACAAGCTCGATGTTTATCCAACCGTTCTCTTGGAGAGCTGTCACTGTCTTGTGGACTTGCTCTATGCATGGAGAAAAACAACATACTCCAACACGAGAAGTTTGGGATATAACCGGATCAAGTTTTTCAATGGCTGTCCATGGAGAAGGCAAGTCTAAGAAGACCATGTCTGCATCTATTCTGCTGTTTATCAGTTGGAAATCACTGGGGATATCGGAAATTTCAAACCCTTCATTACAAACATCTCTATGGGTGATTAAGGTGTTGACCAACTGGTGGCTTTCCAACTCCTGCTTGGCCTGGATGTAACGAGGTTCGTGGAATTCGTATGTGAACACTCTACCCTTTTTCCCCACGGTTCTAGCGAACGAATGGGTGAATGATCCACTACCAGTACCTGCTTCGATAACCCTGGTGCCTGCTATCACATTCAATCTTTGCATAATATAGGCAGAGTCATGGGTGTATACGATCTGGGTTCTGTGAGGAAGCGATAACGTCCAGAACTCGGGAGTTGGGTGAAGTAAATGAATGAATCCATAACCTTTTGCTCCTTCCATTTGCACACCGTATTTAAGACCTATCATATCTTCGTGCTTGAAATGACCATATCTGGTGTTGAGGATTTCGCCCTTGGTGACAGTTATGGGCTTGGTGTCTGTTCTGCTTATGAAGGCAAGAACAAGATCACCTTCTTCCACTGTATCTTTGTATGCGTAGAACATGGTGAATTTTCGCGATGACATTTTGCAGATAAAGAGATGAGGTTGTAGTGAGTGGTGATGAGGCGTAAGTCTTGGTGTGGGAGAGGAATTGAAGGATATAGATTTCATATGAGTTAAAGGAAGTAACTGATCATACGGTATAAGCTTATTTCGTTTTGAAAGTAGGAGTTGAATCCTCCTACTTATTCATCCTAAATGTATTTGTCTTAAATGTAGAATTCACATAATGTATGGATTTCTCTCATATACTTTTATTCTACTCCTACAAGATACAATCTAAACTTCATATTGATGTACTAGACTCATTACTACTATCATTAAACCACCTTTTCAGCCCCACTCAACTTGACTGCAGCCCCATACTTCTGCAACTTGGTCAAAAGCGAATCACCTTGCTTGGTCAATAAATGGTATTGACTATTCTTATTATCAGGACGAGTGGTTTCGATTATTCCATTCACCTTATCAATGGTACAATTCAACTTCTTGTTAGGAATGAACTTACACAAATCACTATCCAAGAACTCTTCCAGAATATTGAAGCTCTTGGCCATGGATTTCAATGATAACGATTTATAACTTTCTAACAATTGACCGTAAGCTTGACATCTCAATTCTCTCATGAAATAGTTTGAATGTTGCAGAAGGTACTTGTTTGGTAAAAGTAATTTCTCTTCGGTTTCAAGTAAATATTCAAACAAGTAATTATACTGGCAAGTGTAAAGGGAGTTGGTTAAGTTGATTAACGGTTCCAATGCTGGAGATGAAGAGTATATCGACAAGATTTCTGGCGAGTCGATTATCTTTGCCTTTAAGTCGGTTCTGCTCAATGCCAATGCTCCAGTTATAACGGCATATTGAGCAATTTGTTGATAACTGCAAACTTCACTACTGGTGAACGTAGCCAAAGAATCAATCAAAAGAGTAGAAGCTTCCTTGAACTTTCTGGTGGCCATGAGACAGATTCCTTGGTAAGTTTTGAATCTATTTCTACGTTCCCAATCACCACCTTTATCACTTAACACTTTGACTTGTTCCAAGTGTTTTAATGCTTCGTGGAAATCATTGAAGAAAAACGCAAGCCTTGTAAGAGTAAGCAAGATGTCGATTTTGTAGCCGGTATTAGAAGTCAATTCCAATGTCTTTTTGTATGCTTCGGTGGCGTTCTTTCTATCAATGATGGTAACGTAATATTCAGCAAGTTTCAAGTTGGTCTGAACCACGTCCAATTCGGTTTCTTCATCGCCTTCAGCTTCCTTGACTTTGGCCTTCAAGTCGGCAAGTTCTGATTCGTTGATTTCATTGATTTGTTTATAAGTGGATTCTTCAAATGGGAAATCAGCGTATTCTTCACTGAGGTATTTGTAGTAAGGACCAAGGTTGTTTTTTTTGATTGCCTCTATGAGGGACGAGAAGATCTGGGTCCTTGTTTCGTTGGTGGCGGAGTCAAGGAGGAATTGTTGTTCCGAGAGCGTATAGTCTGGGATTCTAGGGATATCTGAGTCTATTTCCATTGTGGTTATTGATGGCAAATCCGCGCTGTCGAGAAGTAGAGTTTCGCGAGGATGTCGCGGGAGGAATGTCGTTGCAGCAGGAGGAAGAGTTGGGGAGACGGGAAGGAGTGGAAGGAGGAAGGGAGAGTGGAGGAAGGGAGAGTGGTAGGGAGAGTGACGGAAGATGGTACTGGGAGTAGCTGGGAACCAGAATATTAATTAATGCAAAAAACTAGATAAGATACGATAATCTAACAATACAAGCACTGTCGCATAACCTGAATCAACTTCACCATGGTGAATATGTTTATGGGACAATTCTAAATAGAGAGAAGTCAGAACTTCCATGTCCAGGTGTTCGTATTGAGTGAGACTGAAATTATAGTATGGACTTGTTGAGTAGAAGTCAATGAGTTACTCGCTGCTACGACAATTGAGTGTTCTGTCCAGAGGCTAATTGAAAGCTTTTGTTGATACCTCCACTTCAGTAAGAATCAAGCAAACAATGTCAGTTCGAATTTCCTGGAATTTCATAACTTAAAAACAGTTTCACTCTAATGTAGTAGCACCCACTTACATGGGATCTGGAGCTCCACTCAAACACAATGCTTTAACATAGTGCTTAAACAATTCACACACAGTACCAAATACTAATAGCTACTACCTCTTTTCCCCTCGACTAACCAACCGTACCACGGTGCCCCACGCCAATTGGTGCCGAAACCGTTGCAGTGTTGCAGCAGTGTCGCGTTGTCGCATATGCTCGGCTATAAAACAGTTTGTGGGGAATCAATTTAAACTCATTCAACACAACTCCCTCAACATGAACGATATTCCCGCCATATTCCTTGACAAACTCAGCCCTCAAGGGTTGGAAGCCATTGAGAAAACTCGTTCCTTCGTCAACGACTACTGTCTTCCTGCTGACCAGATTTATGCAGACCAAATGAGAACCGACTCTCAGAGATGGAACTCGATCCCTGAAGTGATTGATAAGTTGAAGCTGAAGGCAAAAGAATTGGGGCTTTGGAACATGTTTTTATCCAAGCATTACAAGGAAGGTCCCGGCTTTACCAACTTAGAGTACGGCCTTATGGCACAATACTTGGGCCAATCTTTTATCGCTCCCGAGGCTACCAATACAGCAGCACCAGATACCGGGAACATCGAGATCTTGGCCAAGTTCGGTACTGAATATCAAAAGAAAAAATGGCTTGCGCCATTGCTTGAAGGAGAAATCAGATCCGCTTTCTTGATGACAGAAAAGGGCACGTCTTCATCCAATGCCTTGAATATCTCTTTGTCGGCTAGAAAGAATAGCAACGGGAACTATGTTTTGAACGGGGTTAAATGGTTTGCTTCTGGGGCTGGCGATCCTCGGTGTGCCGTATGGCTTGTGATGTGCAAGTCCGAGTCCTCAGACGTGGCATACAAGAACCATAGTGTGTTGGTATTGGATGCTAAAAAGGCATTGGCTTCAGGCAAAGCCAAGTTGATCAGACCTCTTTCGGTATTTGGATACGATGATGCTCCACATGGCCATTGTGAAATTGAGTTCAATGACTACGAGGTTCCCAGTGAAGATAGAGAGAACTGTGTTTTGGCCAAGCCTGGAATGGGATTCCAGATTATTCAATCTCGCTTGGGTCCCGGTAGAATCCACCATTGTATGAGGCTTATTGGAGCTGGAGAGTTTGCTCTTAAGAGAGCAGTTCATAGAGCCAATAATAGAGACATTTTTGGCAAACCGTTGAGCCAAAGGGAACTGTTTCTCAACAGTTTATCTGAGCATAGAATTGCCATTCATGGGTGTAAATTATTGGTATTGAATGCTGCTCATAAGATTGATATATCCAATGCCAAGGAGGCCAAAAAGGATATAGCCATGGCCAAGATCCAAACCCCCAGAACCATTTTGAAGGTGTTGGACTGGTGCATCCAAATGTTTGGTGCAGAAGGTGTTAGTCAAGACACCGAACTTGCAAGAATGTATGCTCATGCCAGAACCTTAAGAATTGCTGATGGTCCAGATGAAGCACATCTTGGCCAATTCGGAAGAGATGAAGCCAAAAGTTTCAAGGAAATCAGCGAGTTCTTCGAACAATATGACGCAAAGAGAGATCGGATTAGAAAGTTATAAGTATTTTATATTATGTTACTCATAAATACTCATTAGTATAAGTCAGATTTCGTGAAATCATTAATCAAACCTTTTGATAATAATTGCTTAGTTCTTTGTTTCTCTTGTTGAATTTTTTGTTTCTGGTTGGCTTTTAATTCTTGTTCTGCTATTTCAAAGGGCACTTGTTGTAAAGTTTCTAAATGTTCATCTTCATGGTCGATGTCGACTGCTCCCATCATCACGACATTTTCTCCTCTCACCATGAATACTCCTCTATAGGTCTCCCCGAATCTCTGTGGCTGTGTTAAGTCTTGGGTACCTTCTTTGTCCAAATATATTCTTTCCAACGTATCTTGTAAAACGAGGTTAGCGAATTGGTCAAACGTTCTCAAAACTCCGAAGAGGTTTCTTCCGTCCCTCAAAAGAACAAAGATTTTTCTGTCGACAGATCCCACAAGGGCAGCGGCCGTGGTGAATGCATACGATTCTAGGTATAAGTCCTCGACGTTCGAGCCTTCTGACTGGGAGGACATTGTTGAAAAAATTGAAATTCGCGAACCGTTGTATTGAATGGTGATGGTGTTGGAGAGAGTGAAGTAAATGAGAGAGTGGTGATGGAGAGGAACAGTGGTGGGCGTAGTGTGTGGAAGATTAGTTCATGTATGGTATGATAGCTAATGGTTCTTACATGTACTGCAAGATGTGCGCCTAATATTTGGTTAGACTGACTAAACTGAACTATTGCTGGTATCAGTATAAGTATCAGTATAAGTAACAGATAGAGCAACAGTATAGAGTGACAGTATAGAGTGATAGTAGGGAAGCACCAGAAAACTTTTGTTCTGAGGAATTTGAAGAGCTTCTCCAAAACTTAGTTTTGAGTAACAACTCTAGATGGTATGTAGATGTCTCTGGAAGAATAAGCCGTAAGTTAGGGCATGTAGCTGTAGAGTGGATAATACTGGGACAAGACTGACTCAACCAGAAACACTTCAACAGGAAGCTCTTGTACAGATGATACCGCTTGTATGCCTATTGACAATGTCCTTCAAATAACACTTTAAGATAGTACACTGATACTGATCCTCCAGCATTGATTGTTTGATTGAAGAAGATGTTTGATTGGAGAACACCTTAGACCAAGAAGGCTCCCGTTGTGGACATGCAAGAGTGTTAGGTTTTTCCAACCATGACCATTTTGATGAAATGATCGAGTTGGATCAATATTTTCCAGTACTTCCAAATGATCGATGAAATGGATGCAGTTAATGGGAAGGGTGTTCCAGTTCACATCTAGGGAACAGCTAGAGAGTAATGCAATAAAGGGATTCGATCTCCGAATGCACAAGTAGTAGTTGGGAGCAGATCTTAATTATGTGAGTCCATCGAGATAGGAACAAAGGCACCAGCCAAAACCCCATTGCTTAACAAGAATCGATCAAAGGTTGAAGAGTTGCCATAGATCCGAATACTCAGAAACGAAATACTCCCATAGTGAAGAAGATCCAATTCAAACAGTCCTTCTATATTTATTTTGCAGCCATCAATATCTCACTTCCAAGCATACTATGGATCGTAGATCAGGGGCATTGGATCTATCAGGGGCACCTGAAATGGGAAGAAATCACGCAGAAGGCGAGTGACCAACAGCTAGAAGACCCCTGGATGACACCCAAGTGGCTTGTCCTTACTAAGCCGTAAGCCACATACCAAATGCGGCAACCACGTAAGGGGCACGGAGCCTCTATTGTAATTGGCCGCATGAAAGACGTCTAGACTAATCGGTAGGCCAGAATTGCAATTATACCCGCAGCAGTTGGTTGCAAACGATGATCAGTTTACGGGACAATTAATGTTCTGCTGTGGTGAAGACCTACTTTACACATCATGAATTAATTGGTTTCGGGATCCCATCCTAATCATCAACACCTCATCAACAACAGACTCACAACAACTCACCAGACTCATCACAACCCACCACCACCCACCACCCTGATCTGTAATCACAGCTCAGCCTAGTCTATACTGCATAGAAATTCCGACTGCAATGGAATCAATACGCATGAAATAGACATGTTGGAAACGGCATTAACACCGAGATCTGTTGATATGCTGAGCTTATACGATCAGTTCATATGGTGGGTTTCTGGTTGCTGTTGTTGCCGGTGTTATGTTAGTACATTGTCAGCCACTAACATACACTGTCACCACTGAAAAATTGACTTCGGTGAGTACTATACCGATACTTCCATAGATTCCAGTACTAGACGGATACTTCCATATTACTCGTACTAGATCGATAGATCTCTTATACCCGACACGGCCAGGTGTTGTCTCCGTCCGTGACTAGCCTGGGCCCAAGCCTCGCCAACGTCCCGAAAAATAGTCTTGGCTACCGCCGTCTCGGCGGTGTTGAGCAGCGTCGATGACAAAAAAAGCTTAGCATAGCTTTTTCTAAAATTATAAATACGGTCTAAATCACTGATTCCAAACCATAACCATGAAATTTACCCCGGTTTATTTGGTGGCTTGTGCGGTCCTAAGCCAGGTCGCTGCAACTGCCGTGGAATCTCCTTCCAACAAAAACTCCCCAAGAGCTCATAGTGCCAATACCGATGAGTTTTTCAGAATCAATTTCAACGTGCATAGAGGTAATAATAAAGACGATATGGGGCCGAATAGGCACCCCAAGTTCGTCAAACGGTACATGCCCGAAGCCTTTGATGGCTCGGGAAGAATTGTCAAACGTGATGCTTTCGAGATGGAACTTCAAAACGCAGACACCTTCTACTTGACCGAGATCGAAATTGGGTCGGACGGTGAAAAATCACTGGTACTTGTGGATACGGGGTCCTCTGATCTCTGGGTGATGTCCCACGACGTTGGGTGTTTTGCTCTGCAATCGAGACTGAAGAGAGACCTTGCACAAAGAAGTGTCGATGGGATACATGTGGGTAATATTCACGTTAGTCCGGTTGGAAACGCTACCAAGGTTGTCAATCCCGACAATGTTCAGGGCAAGGGACTTGGTGATGAGATTTTGAGTGCCTTTGGGATCCACACCGACGCTCCACTGTCTGGAGGTTCCGACAGTGGAAGTTCAGGAAGTTCAGGAAGTAGTGGAAGCAGTGGTAATTCAGGCAGTAGTGGTAACCGTCAAGGATCTAACACATGTACTTCGTACGGGTCGTTCAACACGGGTGAATCAAGCTCGTTTAATAGAAACTCATCAGCACCACAGTTCCTGATTGAGTACGCAGATGGAACCACTGCTGACGGGGTCTGGGGCCACGACGATGTCAAAATCCACGATACAACCGTCAAGAGTCTTTCTTTCGGTGTCATCAACCTGACGTCTTCCAACATCGGAGTGCTAGGAATTGGTTTACCGGGCCTTGAAATCACCCACTCCCAGGGCCGGTCCAGCTCGTACGAGTATGAAAACTTACCTGTGAAGCTTCGTAACCAAGGAGTCATACAGAAGAACGCATACTCGTTATACTTGGGGCTGAACGATGCAGAAACCGGAACCATTCTTTTTGGTGCTGTAGACCACGCCAAGTACGAGGGGACTCTTCGTACGGTTCCGATCGTTAACTCGCTTACATCTTCAGGGTACGATGAGCCGATCAGACTTGAAATTAACGTCGACGAAATCAGTATGAGAGAAGCTCGTGGTGATGGAGTCCAGGTCAGTTCAAATGGGTATGTCGCTCTTTTGGATACGGGAAGTACATTATCTTACTTCCCAACCAGTTTATTAGAACGTATTGGCTCGATGCTTGATCTTGACTACCTGTCCAATATTGGTGCCTATCTTATTGACTGTAATGTGAACGACGAAACACACATTGACTTTGACTTCAGTGGGGTGAATATCACTGCTCCATTATCTGACTTTGTATTCAGAGTATCCAATTCCCAATGTGCATTTGGAATCTTGGAACAAAGAGGAGGATACATTTTATTGGGAGACAACTTCTTGCGTAATGCCTACGTTGTGTATGATCTCGATGATTTGAACATTGGTTTGGCTCAGATCAAGCATTCGGACGACGAAGATATCGAGACGATTTCCCTGAGTATTCCTCGTGCTGAGTCGGTCAGTGACGCAGCCACTTCTGCTTATACTGGAGGCTCAGAATCAACTTCTTCTGAGAGGGTGGAGGCTGGGACTGGCAGATCCAGTTCGGGCACCCGAGTGTTGCCTGGTTTGATAACTGCTGTATTTGCCGTGGCGGTGGTAGCTGTGTTGTAGTGATAAAATGTATGACTGTATGAGTGAATTAGTAGAGTGAGTATGAGTATGAGTATGAGTATGAGTAGAGTATGAGTATGAGTATGAGTATGAGTATGAGTATGAGTATGAGTATGAGTATAAGTGTATGAATGTAAGTGTATGTGTAGAGTATGAGTATGAGTATGAGTATGAGTATGAGTATGAGTATGAGTATGAGTATAAGTGTATGAATGTAAGTGTATGTGTAGAGTATGAGTATGAGTATGAGTATGAGTATGAGTATGAGTATGAGTATGAGTATG